>OX457050.1:0-87500 GCA_949752735.1 Lumbricus terrestris
TCTGATCTGTCCAGTCTGTCTTTGAAGGACCAATGCATCCTGTCGTCCTTTACCGTTAAACTTTATCTGCTCTCTTGTTTCTGTCTAGGTAGGCCCACCATCCTGCCTTCAGTCATTCAAAACTGCTCCATTGACTGAATTATATTATTATTTGGTAACCAAGCAGTGGTGTTTCTTAAGAAAACATTATAAATGCGTTGTTATGTGCCTTGTTTTCATCGTATATTTCAGCGACAAATACACGTCTTGTTTTAATCGTATATTTCAGCGACAAATACACGAATTGTTATGTGTCTTGTTTTAATCGTATATTTCAGCGACAAATACACGAGGTTCTGTCAGTGGAAGAACCTGGAACTTAATATTCAGGTCAGTCTTTACTCAACGTTAAAAGATGAACTCAAAAGCAGCCATCTTGTCTTCCCTTATGTAGAATGCTTCGCCTCTTATAGCATCCTGAAATATATTTATGGCAGAGCACGAAATCGACTGCATGTACATACTCCCTGATCTGTCTCCTAACTTCTTTGCTAAACGCATTAGATCTAATACTTTAATTTAACTTGTGTTATACCATGTTCTGTATAATTATGCTTATTGTGGGATCAATAAATAATTTTGAATTTTTGAATTTGAATAAGCAGCTCTCCAACTCTTCCTTCCTCTCATTTCTTTCTAAGGTGCAATTGGTGTCATACTGGCACTATGGTGCAATTGGTCTTACACCGGCACATAGCCTCGACTACTGCTGTCAAAGTTTTAGTTGAATGGCATTCTGCATGCGGCTCTAATTCATTCCCACTCTTCTGTAGCCTCATTGTTTTGGATCATTTTAATCCGATTCTCAAGATTTTTATAGACCGTTTACTTACGAACGTTAACACTCTCCTCAGTAATAATTCTTTTATGAGTACCCATGTTTTGCAGCCATACATTATGCTGATGATTGCATACGTTTTAGTATTCCCAGCAATTTTGTTTTCACACTGACTGCCCCACCTTCCAATACTCTGCTGGACAGTACCGAATCACCATATCACGAATCACGAATATTGAGGTTTCTGTGGAATTAGTTCCCTTCCCTCCTGTACCTCCTCTTCCTGCTATAGTCCGCTGCTCGTTCCGATTTTCCATGCTCCTCCTCCTCCTGCTCCACCTCCTATTCACATTTCCCTTCTTCCTCTTCTTCCTCCTCCACTTCCTGCTCCAACTCCTCCCATTCTTGTTCCTCCTCTTTCTGCTCCTATCTTCCTATTCCTTCATTTCCTGCTCCTCCTTCTCGTCCTCTCTTTTGAATTCCTCCACTTCTTGTTGTTTCTGCTGCATTGATGTGTGTGTGTGCGTGTGTGTGTGTGCGTGTGTGTGTGTGTGTGTGTGTGTGTGTGTGTGTGTGTGTGTGTGTGTGTGTGTGTGTGTGTGTGTGTGTGTGTGTGTGTGTGTGTGTGTGTGTGTGTGTGTGTGTGTGTGTGTGTGTGTGTGTGTGTGTGTGTGTGTGTGTGTGTGTGTGTGTGTGTGTGTGTGTGTGTGTGTGTGTGTGTGTGTGTGTGTGTGTGCGTATGTACTCTGGGTTATATACAATGTACAATGTATAATTATTGTACATGTGTATGATTGAATAGACACTTAATTTTAAGCAACTATGTAAGGAAGGGCTACCTGTGAAAAGAGATCCTATTCTTCGTCGTCTGAGCTACAAAGGAAATGTGACTGATTTTGAATGTTGTATGCACGTCTGGGTGTAGGCTATTCATAAACGTTGTCCTTGTATGCATGCATGAGTGTATCTGTGTGTGTGTGTGTGTGTGTGTGTGTGTGTGTGTGTGTGTGTGTGTGTGTGTGTGTGTGTGTGTGTGTGTGTGTGTGTGTGTGTGTGTGTGTGTGTGTGTGTGTGTGTGTGTGTGTGTGTGTGTGTGTGTGTGTGTGTGTGTGTGTGTGTGTGTGTGTGTGTGTGTGTGTGTGTGTGTGTGTGTGTGTGTGTGTAAATTACGTATCAATGCAACAGTAATCTTGAATTCATTCGTTTGTTGCTTGTGATATAATATTTGTCAGTTGACGATGAATGACTTCAGCGTTCATCGGATCATCGGTCGCGGTGGATTCGGTGAAGTCTACGGATGTCGCAAAGCAGACACCGGCAAAATGTAAGAAGCAGCTCATCATCGCTTTACAACAACACGAATTAGTGGTTGATGAGAGGCAGCAATCGAATGAGAAGCACCTTTGAAACTTAGAATTATCAGGATACAGACAAAAACAGAGAGATAGGAAAACAAAGGAAGAGGCAGTGAAGTGAACGAGAAAGAAGCAGAGATAGACAGAGCGTGTGTGAGAGAGAGAGAGAAAGAGAGAGAGAGAGAGAGAGAGAGAGAGAGAGAGAGAGAGAGAGAGAGAGAGAGAGAGAGAGAGAGAGAGAGAGAGAGAGAGAGAGAGAGAGAGAGAGAGAGAGAGTGTGTGTGTGTGTGTAGGGTGTGGCTTTCGTCTTTGAAGCAAGAACAATGATTGTCGTCAGTTATACAAAAAGTTCATTCAGTAGAATCTTCTTATTTCATGGATGTCGTTCGTGAGTGAGTGAACTCTTTTCCCTCTACAGTTTGATGACCGTGTTTCATTTTGGTTGGATCTTCGGCTGCCGTCATTTTCCATAACTATTGTTCATCCCATGGAAATGAAAATATTGACGAGATTATTGGTCAGCAGTGGAATCGGTTGAACCAACGTCATAGAAGCAGTTTGTTAAATAAGAATCGAATTATTTCTGTGAATGATTTCATCAGCCATGCAGATGCAATTTTCATGGGTGATTGATGTGGCCTGTCATAATTATGGTTGGTCATTTCCAAGTAAAGGCTGTCATTTGTGTCATTTTGTCATTTGTGTGTCATTTTGTCATTTGTGTGTCATTTGTGTCATTTGTGTGTCATTTTTGTCATTTGTGTTATTTGTGTGTTATTTGTGTCATTTGTGTCTTTTGCGTCATTTGTGTCTTTTGCGTCATTTGTGTCTTTTGCGTCATTTGTGTCATTTGTGTGATTGTTGTAGGTATGCAATGAAATGTCTCGACAAGAAGCGAATCAAGATGAAAGGAGGAGAAACATTGGCGCTCAACGAACGAATTATGCTCTCATCTGTCAGCACAGGAGTAAGTATACGCCAACGTCAGATTATTCGCGAATGAGTACTCGGGAATGAGTATTCAGGAATAAGTATTCGGGAATGAGTATTCGGGAATGAGTATTCGGGCATGAGTATTCTGGTATGAGTATTCAGTAATGAGTATTCGGGAATGAGTATTCAATGCTACTGGAGTAGGAGTGCTAGAGAATCAAACAAGCTGGTCGATGTTGGTCTGATTTTTAGAGCACCGCCAGAAAATCGCAGGTTGTGTGGCTGGATTTTTAAACGCACACTCTTCTTGAGGAGCAGCTCAGACATTTTCTGGCCACGTAGAGTCATCCGAAATGTTCATCGGGCAAACTGCGATGCTGACGATATAACAACGCATTTTAAATCAAACTGTTCGGGTTGGGCTGATTTTTAGAATTTAGAGCACCGCCTGAAAATCGCGGGTTGTAGGACTGGACACCTAAGAGCACACATTATGGTCAGGGTTAGGGTCAGAAAGACACCATCTCTTGGTCTGTTTGTCTGTCTGTCTTCTGTCTGTCTGTCTCTCTGTATGTCTGTCCGTCCGTCCGTCCGTCTGTCTGCCTGTCTATCTATCTATGTATAATTATTTTTTCTCCGTCCTCTCTCTCTGTCTGTCTGTTGGTCTCTCTATCCCTCTCATCTTGCCACAAACACAGACAGACACACAGACAGACACACAGACAGACACACAGACAGACACGCAGACAGACACGCCGACAGACACGCCGACAGACACGCAGACGGGCAGACGGACACAAGTGTCCAAGTAGTAATAGTCTGATGGTCATTCTTTGGATGTTTCTAATTACTGCTGCTGCTGCTGCTTAAGAATCTGCTGCTGCTGCTGCTGCCGGACGGTTGGCGGTGATGATGATGATGATGATGATGATGATGATGATGATGATGATGATGATGATGATGATGATGATGATGATGATGATGATGATGATGATGATGATGATGATGATGACGACGACGATGACGATGATGATGATGATGATGATGATGATGATGATGATGATGTTGATGGTTGTTCCTTTGAGGCTAATTACTGTCTTCATTCTTTGGTGGAATGCAATTAGTCGCCTGTTCGACTCCACGTCTATAATTTAAGGCACTCAATCTGTTCCATGCTACTGATGATGCTGATGCTGCTGATGCTGCTGATGATGCTGATGATGCTGATGCTACTGATGCTAATACTGCTGCTGATGCTGCTGATGCTAATACTGCTGCTGATGCTGATGCTACTGCTGCTGCTGATGCTACTGCTGATGCTGATGCTGCTAATGCTGCTAATACTGCTGCTGATGCTGATGCTGCTGCTGCTAATGCTGATGCTGATGCTACTGCTGCTGATACTAATGCTGATGCTGCTGCTAATACTGCTGCTGATGCTGTTGCTGATGCTGTTGCTGATGCTGATGCTGCTACTGGTGCTGCTGCTGCTTCTGATGGCAATGAGGATGGAAAACATAATATTACCTGTAATGCAACGCGTTGTCTCTGCGGTCTAAGACTTGCTTAAGGCATCGCTTCCTCCCAATACGTAATCCACTGATAATCACTTCTATTGCGCCACCATTCTGACCACGACGAGTACATCAATCAAAGGTCGCGTCTTCAAGTGAGGCCCCAATCTAAAGCATATTCTCCTCCTCTTCCTCCTCCATCTTCACTTCTTCTTATTCTCCTCCTCCTTCTCATCCTCCTCCTTCTCCTCCTCCTTCTCCTTCTCCTTCTCCTTCTCCTCCTCCTTTTCCTCTTCCCTCTCCATCTTCTCTTCTTGCGCTATCTATCGCTGAGAGCAGTCATTGAGCCGATTGTAGCAATCTATAGAACAGACAGACAGAGACACGAGCAGACGGAGAGGAAAGAGAAGGAAAAGAAGCAGAAGAAAGAGACAGACAGACAGACAGACAGACAGATACAGAGACAGTGACTGAGAGAGAGAGAATGTCAGGTGGCATTGCTCTGAACATGACTGATGTTTCGGTCTGATGACGAAGTCTCTTATTGATTTCATCCGCTTTGGAGATTGGCTGGTCGTCGTCGTCGGCCGACTGGCTGCTGGCTGGCTGCGACTGGCTGCTGGCTGACTGCGACTGGTCGTTGGCCGGGCACTGCCTCCACTGGCAGCCATGTGCATCCATCGTATCTGCAATCTTTGTCTCTGTCCTTGTCTTTGTCTCTGTCTTTGTCTCTGTCCTTGTCTTTGTCTCTGTCTTTGTCTCTGTCTTTGTCTTTGTCTTTGTCTCTGTCCCTGTCCCTGTTTCTGTCTCTCTGTCTATTCCATGAATGCGCAGGCTTTTAATTACCGGCGCCACACCAGTTTATTATTTCATGAATAACTTCAAGATGGCTAAAGCTCAAATAAATGGAGTCCAACCAGGAAGTTCATCATGATTATGAACCAAGAAGTTCATCATGATTATGAACCAAGAAGTTCATCATGATTATGAATCGTGAAGTTCATCATGATTATGAACCAAGAAGTTCATCATGATTATGAATCGTGAAGTTCATCCTACCTGCGACTTCTCTGTCGTCCAGTCTCTGACATTGAAGCGCGTCGGGCCCTTCGCTCTGCTGCGAAGGGACAACTGCTTGTTCCACGGGCTCGCTTAGCTACCAGACAGCGCCGAGCCTTCTCGGTTGTGGGGCCGTCAATCTGGAATGACTTCCCCCCTGACCTCCATCTCCTTCACCTGACCAGTCAATCCTTATTCCTTAAGTCCCTTAAATCTTTTTTCTTTTGCCGTGGCTGGGCTGGGAGCGCCTCTGAGTAGTTTCTTGAAGGGGCGCTATATAAATGCTAATAATGAATGAATGAATGGATTATGAACCGTGAAGTTCATCATGATTATGAACCGTATGCTCGACGACATCGCAACTCTAAATGCCGACTAACGAAAAAATCGGTAGGCATAAGCCTTAGCCCGCCATGTAGTCACGCGAGTCGGTCTCTAAGTACGCTGCCTATGACGCAGGTTCTGTACAGGGGCCACTTAAGATGGGATAAGTAGACCCTGTTCATTCCGCTGTCTGTCATTTTTATGCTTTTCGCTTTCACCAGATGCCAGTAATTTTATGCGAGACAAGATCGGAGAAATCTTAGCCTTCGATGATGCGACATTCTTTCTGTCTTCGCTCATTTCTTCATACGGTCGACCGCCTGTTGACACCCCTTGCACATGCGCAGTTACTATATGACCACTTAAATACTGGGAAACCTAGAATAGTGGTCAATATAGTTTCAACCGACCTTTATGTTATCTTTGTTATTGGCACTTATGAACTTTTCCAAGTTTTATGCATTTTAACTGAATAGACTTAAAACACATTTTGTTCTCTCCTTGTTCTCTCGAACTTTGGTCTTTGGGTTTTAGAGTAATTAGGTCTCCATTACAGAAACTATCTGTAATGACTTCATTCTGCCGTGTTAAGCATGAATAAAGTTAATAAGTAATAATGCTTCATTTTGGGAGGTGCAAATGAACCTGCAAATTAGACGGCTATTAGCACAACAGCCCCGAGCTGTCCTCAATTTCTTCGGATAGTCGTTTGTTGAAAGGAGTCGACCATGTCTCTAATGTGGATGAATGATTCTTTTGAACGGTTCATCTAAACTCGTTCCCTTTACTTCTCTGCTGACGTTTAATCCCTGGCAAACATACATGTAGGACTGACTGTAGGTGTGTTGTAGCCTAATATTACAGGTGCATTCCTTGACTCACCTTGAAGCACCTGGGAAGCTTCCATCAGACGTTGCATGGGAAGAAGATGATGAGAGGTGATTCGTGTTATTGGTGTTTACAGCCGAGACTAAAAGATCGAATCTCCTCCATTGCATGAAACTCATCCTTTGACTCTCTTTCATCTTACGGACCTTGGGCAAGTCCTTCACTTGCAATTGCTCAGCGCTTCAGCGTGAAATTCCGATGCAGTGTTCACTCTGCAGTCGGTAGCGCCTCTGAGTAGAGAGCTTGAAGGGGCGCTATAACAAGTGCGCATACAAGCAAACAAGCATCATCATCTTCCTCCATCTTCACTTATTCTTCCTCCACCTTCTCCTCCTCTTTCTTCTCCATCTTCTCTTCTTCTTCCTCCACCTTCTCCTCCTCTTCCTTCTTCTCTTCCTCCTCCTACTAAACCCTCGTTCTTTACGGACGTTGAACCTACTTGCATAAAAAGCGTTTTCCGCCAATGTCGTGTATAATACAGTAAGACAATAGCGAGTCAAATCTATTGTTTCCGCTCCGCAAGGACGAACAGGTGGAGAGGCAGCCACTCTCTCTCCTCTTCACTCTCCTCTTCCGCCTCTTCCTCATCCTCCACCTGCTCCTGCTCGTTCTCTTCCACCTGCTTCTCATACTTCAAAGAGAATTACAGGTGGCAGTTATCCTGCGCTATATCCATTCCATCCGTCCAGAATCGCTGTGCAATATTATGCTCTGCATTACTCTTTTTCTGCTCTGTTTGTCGATAATAATTATGCAGGAATATAATACCTGCGTCATTTCGGTATACGTAACAAATTTTAAAGGCTACATGCAGGGGTCTATAACAGGGTCCAGGTAAAAGTTTGTCCATGCTGTCAATGGTCGGAAGCATGAGATGTGCTTACCTGAACTTCTGCTGCTGCGGTCTGCAATGTAGTTTCCGTGTTGCATGAAGCCAGCAAACAACATCTTCTTCTTCACCTTCTTTTGTTCAGAATCGTTGTAGGCTGCGTCTCAATACACAGCAGCATAGTCTGAAAAATAGACAGATTTTCTAATGAATTAATTCTAGAATAATAATAATATTATTGTCCACTTGCTTTCACCAGCATGAATATCTAAGCAGATATAAATGCTTTTCTTGAAAGCAGACATGTATTTCTCGACTTGATTTTCTTTTCTGTGCAAAGGCGAATCTAGCAGAAGATGTTTTGCTTAACTGATGCTTTCATTCAGTTCCTATAAGAAGCAAAAAGTGTATTTGAAACATTTCCAAAATCACAACGAATAAATTCCTTTGATAAAGAAAGAAATCATGCAACACTTAATAAGTTTTCAGTGTTTCTTAAGTGTTTATTATGTGTTTTGAATTTCATTCATAATCATACGTAGCCCACTGATGACGTCTCTAGCGCTACCATCCTGACCCAGTGGCCATGTGACGAGTACATCAAACGAAGTGCACGATGTTCCAAACAAAAAATGAGGCAGCGGTGGAGAAAGCAGCAGACAAGATGAACGTTGAATGAACGACAGATGTGACATTCTATCGGGTTGAAATGGTGTCTATAGCTGGACATCCAATCGTCATGGAGAAAGGAGACTGTGACATGATTCGGGAATTGGTGGACGACTTGCTGATGGAATGAAGGAAGGACTTTCATTTGGAATGTGTGAATGGAGGTTTAGGTTTAGAAATGCTATCTACACTGGAATGCGACCACGGATAATAATTATGGAAAGGCTTTGGTTGGGGTTGCCTTTCCTTGACTAGTCTAAGATCGATTAGGAACAGTATAATAGGAACAGTACTGACGACTGCCAGTCTACTTTGACTTCAGTTATGTCTTCGATAGAGACAGACGCAGACAGACTGAGAGTGAGAGAGAGAGAGAGAGAGAGAGAGAGAGAAAGTGAGAGGGAGAAAGAGAGAAAGAGAGAGTGTGTGTGTGTGCAGATTGTAGAGACAGATAGACAGAGGTGAATTCTTTCTGGTTCTAAGTTACCTTTTTTAGACAATGTTGTTTGGAAAGTGTTTTGCTTCTCAGACAGCGATTTCAATATTGGTTCCATGTGGTTCTATAATAATAATTAAAGTGAAACTCTGTGTGTGTGTGTGTGTGTGTGTGTGTGTGTGTGTGTGTGTGTGTGTGTGTGTGTGTGTGTGTGTGTGTGTGCGTGTGTGTGCGTGCGTGCGACCTGTCTGCTGCACGATCTCCTCCTTCTTCTTCTGTGTCTGAATCATAGGAAGCGTGTCCGTTCATCGTTTGCATGACGTATGCATTTCAAACGCCAGAGAAGCTCTGCTTCATCCTCGATCTGATGAACGGAGGTGACCTTCATTATCATCTCTCTCAACACGGAGTCTTCGCAGAAAGCGATGTTCTCTTCTACGCAGCGGAGGTTATTCTCGGCCTCGAACACATGCACAACAGATTCGTCGTCTATCGCGACCTTAAGGTAACACAAAGCATCTTCTCATCCCCTCTCCCCTCCTACATTCGGTTAGGAATAATTAGGATGACCCGTGTGAGAAAGACAGTCAAATATAGGTGACTGGACAATTCGGTGCAGGTCACCTGGCACGAGGGAGACAGAGAGAGAGACAGAGGACTTCCTTTCGTGCAACCTACTGTTAGATCTAAACTGTTTATAAGTCGTTTAGTCAATCAATGTTTCTTCAATATATTGTGTTCAGCTGTTGGACAATATCAAATAATTTTGCACCCTAATTACAATGCGCAAACTCAATCAAGTGTTGTCTATTTTGTGATTGAAATCACTTTTTTGCTTATGTAACTTTGACAGAATAAAGAAGCAGTTTACAATAATCTAGCGATATTCTGTAACTTGTAATAATAATTATGAATTCAATCGAATCTTTCCATCGCCGAATTGTCTTAGCCTACGCCAAATAAATTATCCGAGCACAGAGGGATTTTGCCTTTTCACAGTTACTCTCCATAAACGCAATACTTTTCTGTCCCTGTCCTCTCTTCTCTGCCAGCAAATCAATTTTGATTCTTTACACACTTTTTTTGCACACATTGTCTTTATCTAAATTATTGTTAGGATTGCTCTGCTATAAAATGTGAATGAATATTGCTTGACCGTTATGTTGTGAATTGTGAATGAATATTGCATTAATTCAAGGCACGTTATATAGCGCCAATAGACGGTGACTTACTCAGAGAGGTCGGTGCTCAACTCTGTCAATAAAGAAGACTAGTAGGCAAGTCGTTATCGAAGTACGGTACATGCTAAGACACAAAAAAATTAAAATGTAGGCCTATAGTATTATTAATTGCATTGCTATAGATTGTTGAATGGTTTTATTGTATTTTGATGCGATTCTGGCTTCTTGCTCATGTTTTTTCAGCCAGCAAACATTCTCCTCGATGAAAATGGCCATGTGAGAATCTCTGATCTTGGGTTGGCCTGTGATTTCTCAAAGAAGAAACCTCACGCCAGCGTGTGAGTTGACTTTGACCAAACTCGGATTTCAATTAGAATGTCAACTACGCAATAGAAAAACAACAACAACAACAATAATGATAATGATAATAATAATAATAATAATAATAAATAATAATAGTAATAACAATAATAATAATAATAATAATAATAATAATAATAATAATAATAATAATAATAATAATAATAATAATAATAATAATAATAATAATAATAATAATAATAATAATAATAATAATAATAATAATAATAACCCACCCGAACGGTTTGGTCGGGCCTGCATCAGTGCAGGCGGCCATCCGCAAAGAACAAAAATACGGAGGCCTGCCCACTTCGCACATCTTTCAGCCGGTGGCCATAGAGACATTAGGCCCACTCAACCCGTCGGCCTCAGACTTCATAAATGAAATTGGCAGCCGCATCTCTTCTATCAGTGGTGACAGACGTGAAGCCTTCTTCCTTTTTCAACGTCTGTCCATTTGTATTCAACGCCACAACCTGGTCGCTTTCAAAGGCACTTTTGCCTCACACCCTGAAGACGAGGCCTGACCCACCAGACATTTTCTTCAATTAATAATAGTCCATAAGTCCCTGGGGGAATGAAGTACCTCAGGGCAAAAAAAAAATAATAATCACTTTCGCAAGCCTGGAAGCAATCGAATAGGCCCATTCCGGACTGGTTTTATAGCAGTAGTTAGGAGATAAGTCCCCGAGAGATCCTAAACACCTCGGGGCAAAAAATAATAATAATAAGTAATTGCAGCCAATTATATATTATAGGTCTCCTATTATCAAAAGAGATCAAAAGCGATCTTCGCGTAAGGTGGATGAGAACACGATTTGGTGACCGCGCTTTCTCAGTGGCGGCCCCAGATGCTGGAAGTCTTCCTCCCCGCCCTGCTAGCGGCTGACTCAGTTGATTCCTTCAAATCTGGACTCAAGACTTATTTATTTCTCATGGCCTATCCTGATGTATTATAGTAGGCCTATGTGATGCGCCCTTGTGGCGGTATGCCTGCGTTTCGGCGCCATAGAAATCGTCATTATTATTATTAGTATTAGTATTAGTATTAGTATTATTATTATTATTATTATTATTATTATTATTATTATTATTAGTAGTAGTAGTAGTATTATTATCATCATCATCATCATCATCATCATCATCATCAGATTGGCCGGTGGAGTAATGTAAGAGGCGGCACAAGTAGTATTATTATTTTGTAAATTATTATTATTATTATCCTTTTAATATTCTCAACAAACTAGTCCGGAATTATCAGGTAAAAAAAGGAATTGTCGATCGATCGATCGATCGATCGAGTGATTGATTGATTGATTGATTGTTTGATTGATTGATTGATTGATTGACTGATTGACTGTTTTTAAGAGGTACGCATGGTTACATGGCACCGGAAGTTCTGTCGAAAGGAGCAGCCTACGACTCAAGTGCGGATTGGTTTTCATTCGGTTGCATGGTCTACAAACTACTCAAAGGGTAACAAACCAATTATTCAGATGTTCGCTTTCTTTCATCTTCACCTCATTCTCTTCAACTGGAAATCGTCTGTTCGTCCGTATCTCTGTCTGTCGATTTCTGCTTCGCTTCTCTTCATTGATTAGCAAGTGATGAAAAAGTGAAGTATCAAATACATGTAAGTTATGTAAAAAGTGATGTAACAAGTGGTGAAAAAAGTGGTGAAAAGGTGATGTAATAAGTGGTGTAACGAGCTATGTAACAAGTGAAGTAACAAGTGATATACCAAGTGATGTAGCAAGTTTATTATTATATTCGTTTAATGGTAACAAAAACTGATAGACACGCCGCTATCAGGTAAAAAAAAGCAGTTGATCAAATAGTATAATACCTATAGAATTGTCTATGGCCTTGTCTGTCGGATTTGTCTTAGGATAAGAGCAGAAAATGACAGAAATTACGAAAAGATTGTCTTTGATGGAGAATTAAACGACGATGTTGAAACGTGGAGAACTACTGTTTCAGTTGCATCACAGCAACCTTAGTTGTATTTTGGTTGAATCTTCTTTCTATTGTTGGTGTTGTTGTCTTGTAGGCACAGTCCGTTCAGACAGCATAAGACGAAGGACAAATCCGAAATCGACAATCTCACTTTGAACATGGTTAGCCACAGCTCAACACATCCGTTTCACACACAAACAGCGAAGCATGTGGACACAAGACAGACAGATGACAAGACAGATGGCAGACAGGTGACAGACAGGTGACAGACAGGTGACAGACGGAAAACAGACAGACAGAAGACAGACAGATAACAGACAGAAGACAGACAGATGGATACCCGCATTTAAATCCGTCTCGTGTTTTCAGAAGTCTTTCTTCATCGTAATTGTCTGGGGATGCTAGAGTGATAAAATTGTGAAGTGCTATACATTGCTGGGTTTCTGTTTTTCAGGAGCTGGACTTACCAGAATCGATGTCGATTGAGATGAGATCTTTGCTGGAATCTCTTCTTCAACGCGAAGTCTGCGATCGACTTGGATGCAAAGGAAGAGGGTCAGATAATAATAATAATAATCATATCTACTAACACCAGACACGATGATCTTCATCAGCAACATTCGTTCTTAATGAACCGAATCGAACCTTTTCTTAACATTTCTTACCTTTTCTTAACATTATTTTCTTATCTTTTCTTACATTTTGTTACCATTTCTAACTTGTCCTTTTCACCTTACCTTTCTTTCCTTTCTCCTCTCATCTGTTCTTACCTTCTCTTTTGGCCTTGAAATTTCTTGCCTGGTCTCTCCCTACATTTTTATCTCTACTTTCACTTTCTAACATTAATTTTCCCTGCCTTACATAACCTTATTTTTCCTACTTCATCAGATCTTAGCTTGCTCTGTTTAGCCCTTGAATTTGTCGGATGTTTATAATGCTAAATTGTCGATGCGAGTCAGGATGGACGGTTGTGATGATTGTTGTGATGATTGTTGTGATGATTGTTGTGATGATTGTTGTGATGATTGTTGTGATGATTGTTGTGATGATTGTTGTGATGATTGTTGTGATGATTGTTGTGATGATTGTTGTGATGATTGTTGTGATGATTGTTGTGATGATTGTTGTGATGATTGTTGTGATGATTGTTGTGATGATTGTTGTGATGATTGTTGTGATGATTGTTGTGATGATTGTTGTGATGATTGTTGTGATGATTGTTGTGATGATTGTTGCAGATCGCTGGAATTGAAGGAGCACCCGTTCTTCGTTGGCGTTGACTGGCAGCAGGTCTACCTCCTCAAATATCCTCCACCGCTGGTTCCACCTCGAGGAGAAGTCAACGCAGCCGACGCCTTTGACATCGGGTCTTTTGATGAAGAGGACACGAAGGGAATTAAGGTCAGGCCACGCTTCACTGCTTCCTCCTTTAATAAGGTCAGGCCATGCTTCACTGCTTCCTCCTTTAATAAGGTCAGGTCATGCTTCAATGCTTCCTCCTTTAATAAGGTCAGGCCACGCTTCACTGCTTCCTCCTTTAATAAGGTCAGGCCATGCTTCACTGCTTCCTCCTTTAATAAGGTCAGGTCATGATTCACTGCTTCCTCCTTTAATAAGGTCAGGCCATGCTTCACTGCTTCCTCCTTTAATAAGGTCAGGCCACGCTTCACTGCTTCCTCCTTTAATAAGGTCAGGTCATGCTTCAATGCTTCCTCCTTTAATAAGGTCAGGCCACGCTTCACTGCTTCCTCCTTTAATAAGGTCAGGTCATGCTTCAATGCTTCCTCCTTTAATAAGGTCAGGCCACGCTTCACTGCTTCCTCCTTTAATAAGGTCAGGTCATGCTTCAATGCTTCCTCCTTTAATAAGGTCAGGCCACGCTTCACTGCTTCCTCCTTTAATAAGGTCAGGCCATGCTTCACTGCTTCCTCCTTTAATAAGGTCAGGTCATGATTCACTGCTTCCTCCTTTAATAAGGTCAGGCCATGCTTCACTGCTTCCTTTCTTCTTCTCCAAATCAACAATTGACTTTCCATTAGACGGAGAATTGATCAGCAACATTGACAGGGTGACATCAATGGCGTTACCATCCATGACAATCTTTGAGCTACAGAACATGACATTGTTTCTGAACTGCTGATGGGATGCTCAAGATGACAATATAATATTATATGCGCTGAGAATGCGTTGGGCACATGGACTGCCCTCTGAGTCTCTGCTCGAGCCACTTTTGTCGCGATGATCCTCTATGCTGTCCCAGCCTGGTGGGGATTCACGATGAGCGATGACAGAACTAAAATAGAACGAATGCTGAACCGGATGCAACGACTTGGGTTCCTCGCCGCAAACATGAAGAAATTAGCTGCTGGAGCTGACACTGGGTTGCTTCGTGATGTAATGTTAAATGTCAACCAAGTCTTGAGTAATCACTGATTAGAGAAGACCTTGCACCTCTAGCATGGACCCTTATAACTTACGCCGTATAGACAGCATCCATTCATTCCAAAAATGGTTGTTAAAAACTATTCAGAGGGTCCTCTTTACCGGAATGGAGACGATAAAGACTAAGTTAAAAGCTTTTATGCAGGATGAATAAGAAATGGAGCGGATAATTCTGGAAAGAGATGATTTGTAAATGCTTTGAGTTGCACATGTAGGTAGGTCTGCTGCAGTATCTCTTATCAATTTCCATCGTGTGAATGTATGCGTTGTGTAAGAATGACACATAATCAACGTTCCCTCTAATATTTTTCCTGTGTGCGCGGAGCTGACGTTTGCTTGAGCAACCCAAATTTCCGCGTGGGCACCATATTTTCAGAAACATTAAATTTGTGTTTGAAAAATCTACAGGCCAAACTACACTAATTACACGTCTGCAATAGGCCTAATGGAGGATACATGCAGTTCTTAATCTAGCATCAAAATAATGTTCAGCGCTAAAATTTCGCTGCCTCAGATCTTTCAGCAACGACCATAATTGTTGATAAAATTAATCCTGTCGATATTGACTGCCAGGCCAAGTCTCGTTGTTTCTATTCTAGGCCTACTGACGCTGGAAGCCCCGTCTTTACGATCTCGATAAGCCAATCAGTTTTAAAATTAGAAGAATACCTTTTATTTGACAAAGCTGTTTCATATACTCTCATTCGCTTCACGTTTCGACATAGCTTACAAATTTCACTCACTAAGAAATAACCCTGTATTAAACCGATTTCCAAAGTGAAATCCAACTCTGGTGATCTGTTTGCCATTTGACAGACAGGCCTGCAATATACGGCATCGTCCTAGGCCTAGGGTTTTCCAATCACCTATATAGAGGATGACTGGAGGGTTCTTTGGCTCCACCTGTTAGAACTAACTTACCAGCCGGGGCAGCCGCCTATGACGGCAGAGCAGCTGATAAGAATCAGCAAGCATCCCCTCTAAATTGGTTGGTGCCAAGCTGGTCTTCTGCTTTCGGGTCAAAGCAGGAGTCGCCAAGACGTCCCAGTTAATGACTGACACTGAGGATGAGGTTGGAGCATCCCTTGTGACTAGTTATCTCTTAACAGATGTTCCTGTTTGTGACTCAATGAGTGGTGCGCTCAACTCGCACTGGGCATTAATTATTCTCTTCAAAGCCGTGACTAGATCGTCCCTCAGATTCAACCTAGGTCTGAGCGTAGGCTACGTGCTTCCAGCCTGCGTCCAGTCATTGCAAAGCTCTGGAGGGGGAGCGGTTATAGTCATTAGTTGGGGCATTCGTCCGGGGATAATTGACTGTCGAATGGCTAGATGGCAGCTTGGTAGTCGTCCGCGCACACAAATATTGACCACTCGGTGGGAAAATATGAGATCATAAATCAATGACTTACGTCAAGTTAAACAAATTGAACAAAACGTTAGTTCATATGCACTTCCTACCAAAATTTGTGAGCGGAGATTTGAAACTGCTGCGCGGGATTTTAAAACGAGGTGCGCGGCCGCGCAACCGCGCAGCTTAGAGGGAACGTTGCACATAATCCCATGCTGTTGCTGTTGTTGTTGTTATTGTTGTTGTTGTCTTCTCAGTTGGCAGAAGTTGATCAGGAGTTGTACAAGAACTTTCCTCTGGTTGTCTCCGAGCGATGGCAACAGGAAATCGCGGAGACAGTCTTTGAGACGGTAAACCAGGAGGCAGATAAACTGGAGCTGAAACGGAAACAGAAACCACGATTCCAGGACGAATACGAACTCAACTGTGAGGCTACGATGACGTCACTTCTTGATTTTCGATTATAGCCACTTAGAGCATTTGCAAATGAAAAACCGCAATCTTCCGTGATTATTTGATAGATCATTGAGGTTCACCTGGTCACCAATGCAGGGCTGTTTTAATGAATTTTTAGAACTGCTGAACTTCTTCTTTCCTTTCCCTTCTTCCATGGTAAATTACTTGCATTCGGAGGACAAGGACCTTTTTCCTAGTTTTAACTGTACAGAAGTGCTTCTACAACAGCACAAATCCGTTTAGAACTGCACATTTTGTGTACAACTGCACATTTTGTGTACAGCTGCACGTTAAAAAAGCTCTGCACCAATGAACAAATCATGTTGTGGAAGAGGATAGACATTTCCAGAGAGAAGCAAATTCCCCTCTCCTCTTGTCCCTATGCGCTGGCGCCCAAGCCTTGCGCGGTACCGTTCCATTAAAACAGATGATGGAAACATTCTCTCACAGCATATAATTTAGTCGCATGTTATGTTGCCGTTAGCACACAATGGACATGAACGGATTTCAGTGAAATTAAATTGATTCCAGATATAATATTATTATTAATCTCTGATCATCGGACATAAAATATGGGCAGAATTTATTTGCACTGTTATTATGTTGCTATCTGGCATAATATTTCAAAATTTCTCAGAGGTATTTCCTCAATGGGAACTGGTTTTGTGGGAGGAGACGTTTTGTAATAATATATGAACGGCTGTGGTGCACATTTAATGTGTACGCGGTTCGTTTCGATTGCAGTTGGTCCAACCGATTGCATCGTCGAAGGTGAAGTGCAGAAACTTGGTGGACCGTTCCTTCAGACTTGGCAGAAGAAACATCTGAAGCTTTATCCCAACCGACTGGAATTCTATCCAAAGACAAGGGATGGACAGATTGTCAAGGGAAAGGGTGTGGAGGTAAGCGTAAAACCATTAAAGTAATTGCTTGGACGTCAAGGTAATTGCAAAGCCATCAAAGGTAATTATTAGAGCATCGAAGGCAAATGCAATGGCATCACAGGTACCTGCAAGTGCATCAAGGTAATTGCAAGTGCATCAATGTAATTGCAAGTGCATCAAGGTAATTGCAAGGGCGTCAGAGTAATTGCAAGGATCTCAGAGGTAATTGTAAGGACGTAAAGGTCATGCGCAAGAGTGTCTAACACCGCTCAACGTTGTTGAGATCGTTGCAAGGCTTTTGGTAATCTTAGGCTTCATTTGTGACTTGCGCTGTTTCGAAGATGATAGCACGACGTCTGATTAACTGTTCCGAAAATGAAACGAGAGGCAAGATGACGGACTTCCAACAAATTGTAATTGCAATTGAACAATGAACACTTAATTGTATATTATCGTTCAAAGACCTATTCACACGCATCCTGTGCTAGCCTACCTGCTATTATAATATTATGCATTATTGAAAACTAGATTGTTACATAAGTTGGCAAAACTGAACAACATCATCTGTTCTCTGTTTGAATGTCTTTACAGCTGATTCCAATGACTGATATTCAGGATGTGATGCCCGACTTCCAGAAACTCAACAAAACCGAGAATTGCATCGTTCTGCAAATGAAGAATGAGACGAAAATTGCAATCACTTCGCAGGTAATGAAAATTGTAATCACTTCGAAGGTAATGAATGAGAAGAGCATAACAATTGCAATCAATTCGCAGGTAATAAATGAGAAGTGAATGAAAATTGCAATCAATTCGCAGGTAATAAATGAGAAGTGAATGAAAATTGCAATCACTTCGCAGGTAATGAATGAGAAGAGAATGAAAATTGCAATCACTTCGAAGGTAATGAATGAGAAGAGAATGAAAGTTGCAATCACTTCGCAGGTAATGAATGAGAAGTGAATGAAAATTGCAATCACTTCGCAGGTAATGAATGAGAAGAGAATGAAAATTGCAATCACTTCGCAGGTAATGAATGAGAAGAGCATAAAAATTGCAATCACTTCGAAGGTAATGAATGAGAAGTGAATGAAAATTGCAATCACTTCGCAGGTAATGAATGAGAAGAGAATGAAAATTGCAATCACTTCGCAGGTAATGAATGAGAAGAGAATGAAAATTGCAATCAATTCGCAGATAATGAATGAGAAGAGCATAAAAATTGCAATCACTTCGCAGATAATAAATGAGAAGTGAATGAAAATTGCAATCACTTCGCAGGTAATGAATGAGAAGAGCATGAAAAGTTGTCTGTAAAGGAATTTTGTTAAGATCCTGCTTTTCTTACGTGTACGATGATGATGATTTTGATGCCACAATGAGAATGAGATCGGTGTTCTGATTTTCTTTCTTTTAAGGATCGTATCCTGATAAATCAGTGGAAGGATGAGATCATCAGCGGATTTCGTCTGTCATCTCAGATCATGGCCAACATGAACAGAAAGGTTCGCAGTAAGTATGGTGCTGACATGACATCGATCACCGGCGGAGGAATCAGTGGAAGCAATGGTTTCATCGGAACACACCCTGCTCAGCAGCACTCTCTCGAAAAGTGCAACAGTGAAGACAGCTAGGCGCTCGATGTTTTGCCACCTGTTCAGCAGGCAGCAAGATGTCTTCGCTTGCACAATTTTCTCTCCAGGTCGCATATTAAGCCGAAGATTATCCGAGTGAAGAGGCCATCTTCTTATGCCACGTAGCTTCTTTCATTTATAGGATAATAATACGAATTGCTATAATCATGTGAATGGTTTCGGTTATCATTCCTTCCTCTCAGCATTCTGCTGTATCTGTCTCAGTCCCTTGCAACACGTCATCGCCAAAACGATTTGCATGAATCCTCTGCGATACTGGTTCTTACCTTATTGTCTAACTACGACAACGAGTGACTTGAAATACAATGTCGTTGTTATAATAATTTATTGGTAATTGTTGGCTCCTCGTGTGCAATAGTTTCTGACAGCAGCGCACAACTGATGAGACAACAGATGCTGCTGCTAGAGAGATGAACGAGACCTGTTTCATGCTCTTCCTCTCGATGTCTCTCTCTCTCTCTCTCTCTCTCTCTCTCTCTCTCTCTCTCTCTCTCTCTCTCTCTCTCTCTCTCTCTCTCTCTCTCTCCCTCCCTCTCTCTCTCTCTCTCTCTCTCTCTCTCCCTCCCTCTCTCTCTCTCTCTCTCTGTCTCTCTCTCTCTCTCTCTCTCCCTCCCTCCCTCCCTCCCTCCCTCTCTCTCTCTCTCTCTCCCTCTCTCTCTCTCTCTCTCTCTCGCTGTGTGCGTGTCTGTCTGTCTATTTCTATGTCTGTCTGTCTGTCTGTCTGTCTGTCTCTGTCTGTCTGTCTGTCTGTCTGTCTGTCTGTCTCTGTCTCTCTCTCTCTGTTGGCATTGATAGAGAGTCTCTCGCTCCAGTCATTTTCATTGTTGGCAACATTTGTTCCAGTTCTTCTGTTGATATCACCGGTGGACCATTAGAACAATCTGTTGACGTTATTTAAGTTTTCCGTTATTCAGACCAGACGTTGTACTTTGAGACAAGTCAAGCAGGAATGAGTTTTAATAATATAACGATTCATATTCATCTGAAGTAGTCGTACCTGCTCCGTTATGTTGTTGACTTTGATTTTCTAGTCAATGAACGACGACTAGGACAAGGCTTTGGAAGGTGACATGAATTACCCCCCGCGACCCCCCCACCCTCCCTACCCCTCCCGATGAGCTGCATAAAAAAGCTATGAGGAGAAGACTTTGTCGAAAGAGAGATTGTGTTATTTAGGCATGACATTTGTTGCTAGTTTCCATTGACTTGTTATTCTGTGTTGTGCAAACTTTAAAGACGAAGATTTGGCTCAATGAAGTTTCGCTGATCTTGCAATATCTTTGAGATTTGAACTTAGGATGATGAAGTGTTTAGAATCATCATCATCAACATCGTCGTCGTCGTCGTCATCATCATCATCATAATCAAGGAATCAGTTGAAACCCAGAGTTTCTTGGGAGTACAGACCGGTGCTACAGAAATGTGGAAACACCAAAGATTTCAGTGTTTTAGTCTAATTGTAAGATTTTTACAAATTTCCTACGAATGTTTGTATATAAAGTTTCTCTTGCAACTGTTTGACTGAAGCAAGAAAAGCAAATGATAGTTTTTCGAATTTTATTGTAAGGATGTTTTGACGCATCTAGCCAAGCGTGATGTAAAACTGAGTGATTTTGGGTTTTTGATCTGCTCCTTATAATGCGAGAAGATCCGTCTGCTAAACTAATCGGGTGGTGATTAAAGTGCAAATTCCTTACTATGCAACGGTCTTGTATACTTATCCGGGTTCTGATGTTTGGTATAATAGAGTTTCAGTAAATACCTGCAACTGTTTTGACTCTTCGTAGAGCTTTGCTATCAATGCAGCCACGACGGCCTACGTTGCGTTGCATGTCATTGTCACCATCCTCATTATTATTGCGTCCTTGTATGAAACTAATTATAGAAAGGACTTTAGAAAGGATGATGATTATTGTCTGTTACACAGAACGAATGTTAGTGATGCCTGTAAAAATACTGTGGCAGTTGAGTGATTTGGTGATAAAAATAATTATGGCAGTGGCAATTTGGTCATTGGGTCATAAATGACATCTGGCAATTGCAGACGGATGAAATGAATGGCAATTCCCCACTGAGGCTATAGCCTACATTTAGCGATAAATTGCTCTGTTGATCTAGGTTGCACTGTGTCCTGATGAAAAGTAGACCTCAGCAAAAACTGTCATATTTCGGTCAAAGCTTTTAGCATTTGCCTGAAATTTAACACAACAATTATATAGTGGCCATATTATTAATAATATTAATAATATTATTATAATAACAATTATACAGTGGCCATATTATTAATAATATTAATAATATTATTATAATAATAATAACAATAATAATAATAGTGGCCATATTATTAATAATAGGCCTATTAATAATATAATAATAATAATAATAATAATAGTGGCCATATTATTAATAATATTAATAATATTATTATAATAACAATTATACAGTGGCCATATTATTAATAATATTAATAATATTATTATAATAATAATAATAATAGTGGCCATATTATTACCACCAAATCGTAACGCCGTTTGGAAGTGCTGGTGAGTTTGTGAAGTTCAAGAGTGTTTGAGATGCAGCGCCGAAAATTGCAAATTTCTAGCAAACAAAAGTCAAAAGGAAGTGCTCAGTTGCAGGTGGTGCTAAAAATGTTCTTACTTGCTTTAGATCTAATGTAGCCAGGTATACCTGTGTCACCAGATATACTTGGCATACTTGATTGTGTATGGGAGTAGGCCTAGCCTACATTTGTAGCGCTCTGCACTGTGTCCTAGGCCTACACGTATAAAGCAGTCAGTGTCAAACTTGAATTCCTTTTTGATGTCGTTCGGATGTGTTTATTTTCATTTTTATTTCATCTAATATCGGTCATATTCTTGCAGAAGATCTCCTTCCTTTGATATTCGTGGTTTTCATCGGAATCGGGGAATTAGTATTGACTGGAAATGATTTTATTATTCTATGATGAAAAAGAAAACCTCTCTATATAATAGGGAAGGCAGATGCGAAGCAAAAGTAGGAATTAGAATAAGAAACATCAGAAGCTAAAAATCGAAATCTTCATCTGTAAAACATTTTATAGTTTCGTAATAAAATGTCTCTATTGCTTTTTGAGTTTCGTTTTTCATTTCTATCAATGAATTTCTCGGCGATTGTAAATAATTATTACGATGGCGATGGATGATATTTAGGCCACAACTCGTAGACTACAACGACTTCTTAGTCCACGGACCAATCACGGGGTCTTTAGACCGATGACCGCGCAAAGACCTCTGGGAATCATCGAAAGAAAGACTTAGATTCGAAAGATGGGCGGAGTTTGGTTTCCGTTCTTGGAGGGCTAACTTAGTCCATGAGTCTGCGCCTTCTTAGGGGGGTGGGTGGACTAAGCCAGGGAAAAGATGCCGTTTACACGGTTAAAAAAACTGAATCTGGGTCTTCTTGGGGGGGGGGGGCTTAGCCCCCCTATCCTCTGATAAACTCTGCCCATGATTCGAAATCGAAATGTTCGAAATCGACTTCCGTCGTCTCAATAATTTTTCCGGTTGTAAAGAATTCGTGCTGCAAGTGACCGATTGTTGACTGGTCAACAGTTGAATCAATGTCCATCCTCGTCAGAGGGAGGATAGGCTATAATACAATTATATTATGTGCTATAAGCGGTCTCAGCATTCTTGATTCTCTTCTCTCTTAATAAACAACTCAATGTGTCCACTATCATATTGCTCATCATTATAATTATACGTTACAGGCATGTGTATTTTCAGGCAATATGCATACTTATTATTCAATATGAAATGTGCATTATCAAAGGCATTAATATAATCTAACCTTTATCCCCCAAAAATTTCAAACCATGACCCTATTGTCTGATCTTAACCTCTGAACATTGCCACAACCTATTCCTGAACCCTAATCTTAAATTTGAAAGGTGAGTCCCATGCATAGTCCTACATTACTAAATATGATTATGATTATGATTGTATCTTCATCATACACATTCTTGAATAATTTTCTGGGAACATTGACCAACATAATTATGCTATCCATATATCATTGAAATGATCCGCATTTCTGTCTTATATGATTTCCTCCTCGTCTGAATTTCTTTGTAATTTCGGTTCAGACTTCCGCACGTCCGCTGTTATGAAATGAGGTGGAGGGTGGTGGGGTGAATGTGAGGTGAATGTGGGGATGAATGTGGGGGTGAATATGGGGTGGGGGAAGTTGGTTGTTTCATCGATTAATCGATGCTTGCTTCCGTTGTTGATCCAATGACCTGATCGACTCCTTCCGGTGGGAGGGTGGGAGGGGCGACCGTTTGCTCCAGTGGGAGGTGGTCAGGGTAGAGTGGGGTGGGGTAGAGTGGGGTGGAGTGGGGTAGTGTAGGCATCATCATTCATCACCGGCGGAGGATAATTACGAACGATTAGAATTAATTGCGCCAATCGGCTGAGATTGGCTGACAGTAATTTTGAGGTGATGCTGCATCTACTGTCCTCTTCATTCTCCTCCGCCTCCTCTTTCTCCTCCCCTTCATTCTCCTCCGCCTCCCCCTCCGCTTCATTCTCCTCCTCCTCCTCCCCTTCATTCTCCTCCGCCTCCCCTCCGCTTCATTCTCCTCCTCCTCCCCCCCTTCATTCTCCTCCTCCTCCGCTTCATTCTCCTCCTCCCCTTCATTCTCCTCCTCCTCCGCTTCATTCTCCTCCGCCTCCTCTTCCTCCTCCTTCCAAATTTCAATAACGGTGCAGACTGCGGTCGGTGTGAAATGCGGATAGGTGGCGCCACATTCGCATTTTCCAACTTGGAGAGAACGAAGTCTATATATAATGGGTGACAACTGCAGTAGATGCAACGATCGTTTGGTTGATCAGAAGTTTCATTCAGACGAAAGTCATTGAGATCAGGTGAGTCAAAGTAACAGCGGATCTTCTTCTTATTATTATTATTACTATTATTATTATTTAATCGGAAGAATTAGTTTAAAGGAATGACTCAGAATCTCTCTCTGGCATGATCGTAATCGTGAATTCATATAGCACCAAATCAAAAGAAACCATAGACAGCAGCATTACCACAGCAGTGAACTCGGTTCGTATGAATGCGTGTATCAGAGTTGTGGTGTGGTTTCAATTGTGAGCGAGAGATGCACCAAACAAGTCTGACGAAGCTGGCAAAAGCATAATATGCGACATTCGTTTTCCTCACGTGTTCTGAAATGGTCAAAATAATCCTGGTCGAGGGTCATCACAAATCCCGCACAGTGAGTGAGTTGTAGCAAACGTGAAACCAGGAAATCGATGCTGTAGATTTTTTGCAGATCGACTTCAGATGAGGATAATATTACACCTGCTGTAGCCGATGATTTCGAACCGAAATGAACTGAGAGTCTTTCTGGGGTTAAGTCAGAGGCGGTTGGATGACATCCAGTAGCAAATCAGTGCAATGAGCTTTTCTGGTCCCATATAATATGCCTATGTGTTATGCCTATGGGTTAAGGTTAGGTTTAGGAATAGGGTTAGGAATAGGGTTAGGAATAGGGTTAGGCCATCGGCTGCAACTTCATAGAAGAAGAAATAACCAGGTTTAGGTCAGTAGTGTAACACTGTACAGCAGAGGCCATGATAATTGTAATAGAGCCTTGTTGAAGATCAACTCAGACCACACTGACCAGTCAGGCCGGATGAAGCCAAAACCTCATACTGGCTTTAATCATACGTCCAGTGAGAAACGTTGTCTACCACAACAATTATATTTATATTATAGAGGGAGAAAGTGGCACAAAACGACTCAACTGCTTCGTAATTAGGTTTTTTCACAATATAACTGAAGACGGTTTTTGTTTCATCTACAATCAATGATTTCTTTTTGTCCTTATTAAATTTTTTGTCTTCATCATCATCCTCAGTCGATAGACAAACAACAATTGAAGAAGGATGAACGCCATCTCCCAATTCGTCATCATCTGCTGCATCCTGCTGCTGCTGCTCGTCAGTTCATCTCCTGCCTCACCAGCACCAGCAGCAGCATCATCATCATCAGGATCTGGTCATCGTCGTCATTCCTCTGCATCATCATCATCTGCTGGCGATGACTTCAGCTTCGCTCTCATTCGTCGTCAGCTCAACGACGACGATCGTCTGCAGCAGAAAGAGAAGGAAAGACGAGCGGAGGAGACCCACCCTGACCCCCGGGGCCACAAGAGCCCCAGTCGCAGGTCGGGTGGGTCGACGGACCCCCAGCTGGCAGGGCCCCATCGGAGGCTGCAGCTCCTCAACTGCCCCATCTATTACTTTCCTCCACCGAATCAACATATCTTCTGCTGCTACAAGGAAGACTTCTGCAAATGTCCTCGGCCAATGGGAGTCTGTGTCGGAGTAA
Organism: Lumbricus terrestris; assembly: GCA_949752735.1. NCBI lineage: Eukaryota > Metazoa > Annelida > Clitellata > Crassiclitellata > Lumbricidae > Lumbricus > Lumbricus terrestris. The sequence continues at coordinate 25,491 of OX457050.1, forward strand.
CCCTAGAAGACCTCTACAGTGGCTACGGACAACTCCAGTGACGGACGAACGGACGAACGGACGAACGGACGAACGGACGAACGGACGAACGGACGAACGGCGCTATAGAAGCCAAAAATATGATTGTTAATTTATGCGAAGTTTCGGTGAATATTAACTGAAGAACGAAGTCAGAGAAACAATTATTATAGTATTAGAGAAGAGAAATGTCTGTCTGTCTGTCTGTCGGTCTGCCTGTGTGTCTGTCTGTCTGTCTGTCGGTCTGCCTGTGTGTCCGTCTGTCGGTCTGCCTGTGTGTCTGTCTGTCTGTCTGTCGGTCTGCCTGCCTGTGTGTCCGTCTGTCTGTCTGTCTGTCTGTTGCGTTGCCTCCTTTTTTCACGTGTCGCTGGACAGATACACCGTCGTCTGTTAATACCAGCCACCTTCGCTCGAAGGCCACAAGAAATGTTAGAGACGCAATCCACCGTGATTCTGAATGAGCTCCTTTGGATATTCTCACTAATCGTTGGATTGATATAATTGGGATAATTTTATGATACATGTGACCGAGACTTAAAGCTTAAAATCTGCATCGTGTGAAAATGAATTTCTTTTTTTATAAATTGATCAATAAAAGCCATAGGCCTTCTCAGGGTACCAGCCACCATCACTTGAGGGCCACTTCGTAACGGCCGACACATTTTCGCGTTAGAATAGTCTATTACGAGTCACTTTGCTAATAGCTGAATATCTTTCCATCGCTTCAAGAGACCTCTCAACCAATCTGCAGTTGTTGATCTACTTACTCATAAGACGATAGGCAAGTGATGTGTAGGCCGACATGGAACGGGATTCGGTTGCTAAGCGCTTATGTTTTACACTGTAGCGTCTCCAGCATTAAATAAGTCTTGGTAAGAGTGAGTGAACAGCTTGAGCAAAGTTAAACAGACAGATAGACATACGCAGAGAAACGAAAGAGGAGACAGGCAAGAAAGGAATAATATGTAATCTCAACGTGTACACCTATTATACGAGTCGCCCAGACACCGTACAGGCCTACGCGTATATGATGATTCTGTTTTAGTGGAAAGAAAGGATTGACCCCCACCGCCCCTCTGCAGTATATATATATATATATATATATATATATATATATATATATATATATATATATATATATATATATATAGACTGATTGAACGGCTCTGGTGGCTCTGGTGGCCATCCTTCTTACAAAAGGACTTCATCTTCAGAGATTCACCGACTTTTTCTTATTTTCTTCAACGACGATTATTTTGTTGCTGGATATCGTCGAAGGTAGGATGCGCGAATTTCGTCAATCTTTGTTTTGATAGATGACAGAGGACTTTGTATAGCGCCGTCAAAACCTCTCTCTCGCTTTCTCTGATACGGCTGTAACCAGCTGAGGTTTGGCGGTATCGCCTGCTATCAAAGCTGCAGCTGTTATACGGACTTTTGAATCGACGAAACTCTCCTGAATAAGCTGGTGCCTCGCGCATGACATCCGAGTGGCGCTTTAGAAGTTTGGTGAGTAATCTGTCTCTGTCTCTGTCTGTCTGTCTCTCTCAGACAGGCTCTCAAGTGTCTATGTGTGAGGCATATTGGAAGCAAAAACGAGGACATAATTATTCTCTGAGGGACCCCCTCCGATCCCCACCCTTTCCCCCACCCCAACGGATCGACCGTCGTTCTTCTTCTGAGCATCGTTGTCTACCTCTTTGAAGTGTCTACTTCGTGATTGCCAAATCAGTCCGAAAGAGAAATTCAGCGATGATGATTGACGCACGTGATCTCTTATGTAGCTCCTTCGCAAGAGACATAATCTGAAATATTATTGTGTCTGGTCGAATGACTCGTTTCCCATTCTTCTTTATTGATCTGTAAATTAAAGATAATATTTTAGTTGTACATTTGAAGGCAATGTATTATCCTACATTACGTATACGACGAATGTTTGTATAATAATAGGCCTATTCACGTGCAAATTATTATTCCATAGCGACTGGATAAATAAATTATGGCGTCGACCTTGCAACAGAATCTCTTGTTTGTCGTCGCCTCAGCTGAGCGAGTCTTTAGAATTAATGTTTCATGAGATCTTAATAATCATTGTCGACGTTTTATCAATTTTCGATCGATTGTCGTTTAACGTTTCAGCTTTTATTCGCTTGTCGTCGTTAGTTTCGTTGTAGAATCGGATTCGTTGAAATGAAGAGACTTGATTGGAGAGGAACTGCTACCTCGGCTGCTGCTGCTGCTGCTGCTGTGCTGCTGATGTTCATCCTGATGTCATGGGTCGATGGATCATCATCATCCACTGACGTCACGATAAATACTGAATCGACTCCACAGCCGACGACAGTCAGACCTACAAGTAAGAATAATAGCAATAACTCGCGCATGGAATTAAAATCTATTTTCTTCATTCTGCTGAATTATTTCGGTGATGAAGATGAAAAGCAGCGGACGGCGATCAGTGATCTTACTTTGACTTCTTCTGTAATCACAATTCTCTTCTGTCTTCGGTGGGAGCGCATCTGAGGACGAAGATGAGGAATCTCTTGGAGAGAGGCGCTATAGAAGTGATTGCTAAATATAGACGACATCCTGATACCCTGGTCTTGTACAGGGCCGTAGCTATAGTGGGTGTGTTGGGTGTTTTAACACCCCTCCTCTGTAATTAAATGATGCATTTATTAACACAATCATGAAGTAAGGACTAAAAAGATTTTCTCATTTCTATGTCACATTTTAGAATAGATTGAATCATCCTCACCCATCCCTTAAGATTCACTCGATTCGGTTGCTTGTCGGCTTGCTCATGGTCGAGTAAACACCTCTCGAAATAAAATCCTGGCTACGGCTTTAGTCTAGCAAAGTGTGTGTTGTCGTGTGGTGTACGTTGGTGTACGCTGGTGGTATTCCTGATGGTGTGTCGTGTCTCTGTCGCATCATCATCAGAGTCGTGTACAGTCGTGTGGCAAACGATGGAGAAGAGAAATGTCCGCAATTCGAAATCCGTTGAAGTCGTTGAAAGTGTGGACGATTGCAAACATCGTTGCGTCCTTCGACTGAATTGCTCATCCGTTGACTTTGATGTCAGTCAGACGAATCTTCTTCTCTGCTGGTTTCATGACGATGATGGTCCAATCCAATCTGTTGGAAAGAGGACTTTACACCATGCACCCGCAGTCACACACTACCGACTCATCAACATATGCAAAGGTTAATTGACATTACAACTTGCACATAATAATCATGTTGCAACATGTTGATCGTTCGTAACATGTCCTACGATTGCTATAGCACAGCCTCAACATCATCATCAACATCATCATCATCATCATCATCATCATCATCATCATCATCATGTTAAACGTTATCATTCTTGCTACTTTTTGACGACTTGTCATGAAACGAAGGTCGCTACAATTACTGATCAATCCGTAAATGACATAATAATATCTTTGCGAGTAGTTTAATGATTAATCGTTTTGAATTTTGACGATTATAAATGTAGTCGAATAGAATCTCTAAGATTAGGCTATTAACGAACTTCTTGTCGCCTGTAATTGCCGTTCATAATAATTATTATCTTGTGGATCTGTGGCAAGAAAGTAAGAGACAATCCGACGGAGGAGGACTTTGCTTTGCTCTGCTTCTCTTTCAATTTGTTCATGTAGAGGCTTTGCGTTGCTCCGTCGAAGTGTGTGCGTGTGTCTGTGTGTGTCTGTGTGTGTCTGCGTGTGTCTGTGTGTGTCTGTGTGTGTCTGTGTGTGTCTGTGTGTGTCTGTGTGTGTCTGCGTGTGTTTGTGTGTGTCTGTGCGTGTCTGCGTGTGTCTGTGTGTGTCTGTGTGTGTCTGTGTACGTGCGTGTGCTTCCGAGCTTTGTATGGTGGGCGATATCAAAATTCAGTTGCATTGTATTGTATAGCATTGCATTGTATACTATTGCATTGTATAACATTGCATTGTATAGTATTGCATTGTATTGTATAAAGCCTATTTTTGTCCTAGGTTTTACATCATCCGCTCGACACGTGACACCAAAGCAGATTTCAGGTAGGCAACAGATCCTGTTCGTATGCTTACAAGAAGATAAATATTATCGGTCAATATTTTTTTATTGAGCAATAGACATCACGCATTCTTTTCTTGGCTATCTCAAACGCCTCTACGCTAGACCCCATTTATTAGTTTAGTTATCAGGAGCACTTTTAATAGCGCCACTTCAAGACTACCTAGACCTACTCGGAAGCCCTCTGCTCTAATGTCGAAATAATTCGCGACTATCATTCGCAAACGAAATGGCGAGTAACGGGAGACTGAATGATTGATGGTGTGACCGAATATAAGGCGTTGAAAATAATGTCTTTAATTAATTTAGCGCAAGACTTGGAATCGTTTGAAGTTGCCGCAGAATCTATCAGGCATATTTAGCCTAAGTCTATTTTAGTTTCTAGAAATTGATTTAATTAAAATTATCGAAGGACGAGTTGTTCAAATGATGATGAATTGAGGATCATTATGTAGCGCCTTTGTAGCAGCAGCAGCGTTCACTTCTGCATAGGATGATGATGATTCCTATTCGTGGTTTTGATGCCAGGTTGCAATTCATGGAAGATCTGGCAAAACGTTCACCTGGGAGGAGGGAGCCGTCTGGGTGAACTGAAGAGCGTCGACGAATGTCTAAGGTTGTGTGTGGAGAGGAGAAGGATGAATCCCGGTTGCATCGCAGTCGATATCGACAGCTTCGCTCTTCCATCCTCAGCCGTTGAATGCTGGATACACACGAACAAATCGGATCTGCTCGTCAGAGGATTTGCACAGAACATCGTCCTGTACGAACTGATTGACAGGTGTCAATCATCGTCGCCAGGTAAATACATAACTAATCTACACTGTGAGCCATAAAAAACCGTGCCAATTTATTTTTTGCTATATCTCGGTCGATATTTTAACAATTTTATATCTTTTTGTGTCGTTTGAAAGAAAAATTAAATCTCTACGATTTACTTATTTACTTGCGCGATGACGTCATATCCGTTTCGCAGCATAATGTAAATAAAGTTGATGGTTGAAAATTTGAGTTAAAATTTTAAAATGTTGAGCTTTGATGATAAAATTTTAATTAAAAATCTGCGGGAATGCAAAAATTATTCTTCTAGACGATTAATTAAGGAGTTTCCGAACAAGAATTGGAAAAGAAAAACATTAGATGACTTTCTGCGAAAGTTGAGAACTACCGGTTCAGTTGAACGCGCTGCGGGAAGTGGTCGGCCAAAATCGTCGCGAACTGAAGATAATATCGCCGCTGTCAATGAATTGGTTCAGAGCCAGGAAGACAAGCCTAAAACACATCTTTCAACCAGACAAATCGCGAGAGAGCTGAATCTTACACAAACGACGGTCAGACGCATTATTCATAACGATTTGGAACGGAAATGCTTATGGAACAGCGCGTGTACCAAAAGCGCATTCAGAACACTGATGAACTTCGGCAGTGTCTCGTATCCGTCTGGAACGATCTGGAACAACATCTTATTGACACTGCAATTGATCAGTGGCGACGTCGCTTGGCAAAATGTGTACGTGAAAAAGGAAGTCCTTTTGAACACAAACTTTAAACAAATAAAGGCACTGAAAAATTGTTTGCATTTAAGTAGTAAAAATGCAGCATTGATCGATTCTCACGTGTTTTTTTAGTGTCTTCAGTTTCGCAAGACAAGTTTAACATGCATGTAGGATGAAATCGATAATGTTTATTTCTGCTCTTTAGAGTATTGATTCCTGTTTAAAATAATGCAAAAAGTGTAAAAATCGATAAAGAAATGACAGAGATATAGCTAAACATAAAGTGGCACGGTTTTTTATGGCTCACAGTGTATACTGACACACAATATTGAGTGGGGTGCTTGTTATCAATCAATCGATCAGAATTTAAATATCGCCCCTTAAAGATATCTACTCGGAGGTGCCCTCCCCTCGGCCGAAATCGAGCGGGAAAAGCAGTCTTCAACAGTTGATGAAACTGAGATCAGACGTTGTTTCTACAATATAGTCAAAGGAAGATCCGTTAATTCGAGGTTGTTGGACCAACCACAGAGAAGGAACGGCTTTGAATTGCCGCAGCGCCTTTAGCGGAAGAATGCCGGCAAAGGCGCTGCACGGAGAAGTGGAAGGAACGAGGAGCAGAGGACGGCCAAAGAAGAAATGGATAGATAACGTACTGGAGGACATAGAAGACAGAGGATTGGAGCTAAGAAAGGCAATAGAACTCGCAAGAGACCGGCCGAAATGGAGAAGTTTTGTTAGAGCCTCATCGTCGGTGAACACTTGACGGAGGAGAAAGAAAGAAAGAAGAAAGATAATAATTATGGACTATTAATTCACCGTGGTTACGGGTGACCGCGAATAGACTGAAGAACCAAAATAATTATATAAACAGAATTGCAGCAGGAAGCAACGTAGGTCCATAGGGATATATGCATCGGTTGTGGTCCAGTGTCCAGTATAATAGCAGCACACAACGCTGGTGCACAACAGTCGCAATTTAGGTCGTCGTCGTCTTGTAAGAAAATATTATTTTTCTATTGCTTTTCGTAAGACGTTGTCCGACAATATTCTGTTTCTATAAATTTGCAACAGAAACAGAAATGTCGTCGTTGGCTGTGGATGATTGGATCTCGCAAACAGACGACGAAAACTTTACGACACGAATGAGAGAATCCAACTGGCAGACAACGATCAAATTAATAGGTTCCCGAATGGTCGAAGGTAGGCTATCCATAATTATATCCATAATGATATCCATAATGATATCCATATTGATATCTATAATGATATCCATAATGATATCCATAAGGATATCCATAATGATATCCATAATGATATTCATAATGATATCCATAATGATATCCATAATGATATCCATAATGATATCCATAATGATATCCATAATGATATCCATAATGATATCCATAATGATATCCATAATGATATCCATAATGATATCCATAATGATATCCATAATAATATCCATAATGATAACCATAATGATATCCATAATGATATCCATAATGATATCCATAATGATATCTATAATGATATCCATATTGATATCCATAATGATATCCATAATGATATCTATAATGATATCCATAATGATATCCATAATGATATCCATAATGATATCCATAATGATATCCATAATGATATCCATAATGATATCTATAATGATATCCATATTGATATCCATAATGATATCCATAATGATATCCATAATGATATCCATAATGATATCCATAATGATATCCATAATGATATCCATAATAATATCCATAATGATAACCATAATGATATCCATAATGATATCCATAATGATATCCATAGTGATATCCTAAGACCATGCAGTAACTGAACTCCGAATGCAATCTTGAGAATGAGATTTCCACAGCGCTCAATGAAGTCTTCTATGCAGAGGTCATTGAAGCAGAACCATCGATGATTATTAAAATCAGTCAAACGAATCCAATTCTTAGTTCTTCAATAGATTGATTCGCACGAATGATTACAGGAATTCCTCTGACCTACATAACTCGGTTGTCATATTCATTCATTCATTCAAGTATTTATATAGCGCCTCTTTAAGGAGACTACTCAGAGGCGCTCCCAACTCCAGTACGGACAAACAGAACAGTTTTTAAGTGCATATCAACGCGAGTCACGCTGTGTAGAATAACCAAGAATTATTTTCATAGCATCCTGATACGTGTACGGTAGCAATTAAAATTGTTGTTATTTTAGGATGCAGGATATATAATATTTAGACTTTTCTGGTCCATCAGATTCTATTCGAAACAGAAGACGGAAGAATAGGTCGTTTAGTAAAATTCGTTTATCTATTACGACGATGTGATGTAATTACGAAAGTGACTAACGCTGCAGCCCTCCTATTTAATCCAAACTATGGACTGGCAGGTCTACCATTAATTGAACTCAACTGTCATTGCCTGCTATGTCAGACGTGGCCACATATTAAGTAGCCTACGCAGCTAGTAGTAGTAGTAGAAATAATTATTGCAGTTTAACGTCACTGTGTGATAACAAAGATAATTAGCGACGCCCTCCTCCTTTATCCAGACTTTGGACTGGCACTGGCAGAGTGCAACCAGTGGCGGAGTTTCTACGCAGCTGGATCTCAGTTTCGATGAAATGCATGCATCATCAGCTGCCGATTGCATGTTTTGTGAATCGTCTGCGTTGTCTGTATCGACCTCGATTTTATTCTAATCTGATGATGTCTGGTGTTTGCAGATACTTTGGAGCGGATTGTCACAACTAGTCAACCACCTCTCACTCCTCTCACTCCTCTCACTCCTCTCAGTGGTGCAACGGATTCTACAGATACAATTCTGCCTACAAGTGCAACCAGTGGAAATGATCCTATAGGTGTAACAGGTTCCTCAGGTGCGACTGGTCTTTCTGGTGCAACTGGTTCTATTGGTGCAACCGGTGCAACAGGTTCTAGAGGTGCAACCGGCGAATCTGCTTCAATCGTGACTTCTGCAGTTGAGTCAACTCGTGATGTTTGGTCAACTATCGCAGTTGGGTCAACAGGTGCAGCTAGGTCAACTGGTGCAGTTGGGTCAACTGGGTCAACTGAGTCAACTGGTGCGAATGGGTCAACTGGGTCAACTGGTGCAGCTAGAGACACTGGTACAGTTGGGTTAACTTGGCCAACAGGGTCGACTGGAGCAGCTGGAGACACTGGTACAGTTGGGTTAACTTGGCCAACAGGGTCAACTGGTGCAACTGGGTCAACTGGTGCAGTTGGGTCAACTGGTGCAACTGGGTCAACTGGTGCAACTGGGTCAACTGGAGACACTGGTGCAACTGGGTCAACTGGTGCAAATAGGTCAACTGGTGCAACTGGGTCAATTGGTGCAACTGGGTCAACTGGTGCAATTGGGTCAATTGGTGCAACTGGGTCAACTGGTGCAACTGGGTCAATTGGTGCAACTGGGTCAACTGGGTCAACTGGTGCAACTGGTGCAACTGGATCAACTGGTGCAACTGGTGCAACTGGGTCAACTGGGTCAACTGGTGCAATTGGGTCAACTGGGTCAACTGGTGTGAATGGGTCAACTGGTGCAGCTGGTGCAGCTGGAGACACTGGTGCAACTGGGTCAACTGGTGCAACTGGGTCAACTGGTGCAATTGGGTCAACTGGGTCAACTGGATTGCCAGGTATTTCCTATTCTCTCTTACAAGTATTAAAATGATTCAAAATCCAAATTCCGGAGTCGAATTCGAACAGCTCTAGGTTTTTTTACTCTGTTTGAAAAATTACTTTATCTTGAGTTTAGCTATCTTGCTTCTGGTTTTAGACAACTGCCATTCGGTGAGCTAAAACCAGTTTACAGCTTAATTAAGAAAGATTTCTTACGCAAAGTATTCTACTATTCTGAATTTGAAGAGAACGCAAAGTTCAGTTTTAGTTTATCAACATTTAAGTTGACCAGTTGACCAGTTGACCCAGCTGCACCTGTTGACCCAAAGTCGAATGTCCTATTTAGCAATTTAGCAAACCTACTTGGTTGAATGTCCTATTTGACTGACATACTTAGTCGACTGTCATACATAGTTGACCTATTTAGTACGCTTGCCTATTTAGTTGACCTAATTAGTTAACTCAACTAGTTAGTTGACCTAAATAGTCGGTTGACCTACTTCATGGACCCATTTAGTCGGCCTGCCTATTTAGTTGACCTATTTAGTCGACTGGTCTCTTTTGATTGACTTATTTATTCTGCCTGCCTATTTAGTAGACGTACTTTTTTGGGTGATCTATTTAGTTGTCCTATTGAGTCGCCAACCTATTTTAATTTAGGCCTACACACCTTACTAATTTTTAGTTGACCTCTTTAGTCACTGTTCTTTTTCCGATGCATAATCGTTATTGTTGGTCGATTTTGTGGCGTTCTGTTGGTTTTTCTGGTGGCGTGGGGCCTAGACCTGTGTTGATGGAAGAAAGGGAGCGACTTGTTGTTTGATGTGGCTTCGCTATGCGAATGTGCATTCCTTTGGAGCTGTTATGATGTGCATTTCTCTTGCAGGAGGAGGTTGCTGTTTGATGTGGCTTCGCTTTGCGTATGTGTATTCCTTTGGAGCTGTTGTGATGTGCATTTCTCTTGCAGGAGGAGGTTGCTGTTTGATGTGGCTTCGCTTTGCGTATGTGTATTCCTTTGGAGCTGTTGTGATGTGCATTTCTCTTGCAGGAGGAGGTTGCTGTTTGATGTGGCTTCGCTTTGCAAATGTGCATTCCTTTGGAGCTGTGCCACTCGATGTCGTCCGTTCCTTGAACAACGTGGGAGAGGGAGTGTCGTCAGTTGACGTAGAGAAGTGCAAGAGCGCATGTCTGGATAGCGCCTCCTGTCGAGCGATCGACTGGAACAGAGAGACTGACGTCTGCTGGATTCACGATGATCCAACGAATCTGTTGATTCGTCATCCAAGCAATGACGTCGACCAATACGTCATCATTCGCAATCAAACGCAGAGTAAGCGTCACCAGTCAATCCATTTCACAGGCAGGGCAAGGCTAGACTAGACTAGACTAGACTAGGTTATAAGGCGTGATAATGAGGTAATGTGTGAGGCAAGGAGAATAGACAATGCATGATGGAAAGAAAGCAATGTGTGAGGCAAGGAATTGATGTGCGAGGATCGCTCGAGACGACGTCAATTAAGTTCTCCTGATTGAGAGAAGACTAACGTAGAGTGTTGGACATTTTGACGACTTAAAACTGCGCTCTACTTTCTACAACTCATCGCTGTAATTTTCTTTTCTCTTAGCAGACTTTTCGAATGCCGATGTTTCTCTTACTCGCAAAGAATCTTCTGCGCTGGAGATGAGTCTGACGTCAGCGATTGTGTCTCTTGTGACGTCATTCGTGTGCTGTCTCTTCATCATCGTTGTCGTGCAGACGATTCGTCTGACTCTGCGCAGACGACAGAGAAGACGTCACGAGGTGGCGCTACGAGCGGCGGCGGTTTCTCGCTTCTACGAACAACCATCTTCCGCTGCATTCAATACGACGAGCTCCAAGTTGCTGTGCTGAGTTTTCGAAAGTATATTTGCGTTTGAAAAAGAAAGAATATCATTGACGCCGTTTTGTAGATCCTTTAGACTCTCGGTTGTTTTCCATCTTACGGCGGCTCGATATTACCACAGATGGTATTACGTTGTATAATTCCTAGGATGTTGTGTGGCTTTTGCTAAGACTTCATCGAATGTGACGATGTCGAATGCGCGTCTGTTAACTGTTTCGGCGCCTTTTAAAAATTAGTCTTTCTTTAGACTAGGCCTATTATAATTGGCGATGATTGGCGCCTAACATCAACTTCTGTGAATACTTATAATAATAGTCCAGCTGTTTAAACGACTTCGCTTTCGTGAAGTGCGTCCTCAATGGAAATGTTCTAGTTGCGTTCCTGGGATGGATGCAGTGCCGGCGCTAGGGTACCTGAGGCCCCTCCCCAAAAAAACACTCGAGGTTCCCCATACTTTGAGCTATCATCTCAGCAAAATTTCTCATAATATTATTAGTGCTGAAAGACATATATGGTGTGAGACTTCAATAAATGTCCCCTCCCATGGCAATTGTTAAATTTTTTGGAATTTCCATGCTCTAGTGATAGAATTTTAAGCGGTCATCTTTAAAAAAGCTCATTTTTCAATGCTGTTAGTCGTGGTTTAGGACTTCAGATTGTCCCCTCTCCATTGTTTAAATTTGGATGGATGGATGGATGGATGGATGGAGGGAGGGAGGGAGGGAGGGAGGGAAGGCTCGTGGCTTCAGCACCCATCCCCCAAACCTGAAATCGTGGCGCCGCATATGTGACAGATGCGAATGACCGCATCAAAAGTTGGAAAACGCAGGTATTATCGAGACCTCTATAATCCGAGGTTCGCTATAAGTCAACCATTGACTGAAACATTTTGTAAACGTTAGGGTTAGGGTTATGGGATAAAAAAAAATGGATGGCCTTTTTTAGGGGGGGCTTAGCCCCCAGACCCCCCCTAGCGCCGCCACTGTGCTGGGTGGGTCGGGGTGGAAGTGGAATGACGAAAGAATTGTCCTTTGTAAAACAATAGACAAATGCAAAGAAATGAACGAACACGTGACGATAACGCTGCTGTAAAGAAATGTCGGGCCAAGACTTAAGCCCCACTCTAACCTGATCAACACTAGAACCTACACTACCCCATTCTGTCGTCACTCGCTAGACCTTTACCCTAAATTATAACTATAACCCTTTCATAACCTAATTATTAGAATCACAAAACTACGTTTTCAAAATAAAGCGGCATCTTAATCAAACCATTTCTTCTCTGCTAAACACACGCACACACACACACACACACACAACCTACTAACACCTGGATGGTGCAAACAGTGAGGAGCTCAGTGCTCGTGAATACGTTGGTGCCCTTTCACTGGGCTTTCGAGTGGTGTTTTAGAATCTGGAGATTGCGATTTGCTGGATAAATAAGAAGAAATTCGTTGGAACAGATAGAATTAAAGCAGACTGAGTTGGATTCATAGCAAAGCAACATCATTTCATAAGCAACATCATTTCATAAGCAACATCATTTCATAAGCAACATCATTTCATGCAGAGAATACATTAATTGTAGTTGAAGCAGGACTGCCAACATAAACAGTGTCTTCTCTCAACTTGCAACATCATTCACATCTCAGCCAACAAATGACTTTTATTTGGACAATAAATTCCAGAATATCAGTCACTGGAAAAGAAAAGTAATTAATTCGACTTTGTAAGGAGAGCGACTCCTAAAACCGATTTCAATACACTACTTACTTACTAATTGCAAAATCCTAAGAAGTCAAAGTCAACAAAGACCGCAAATAACACTGAGGAGGCATTCAAAAATACTCCGGCTATAATAACTGACTACAAAACGGAATGAGGTCTGTTCAGATTCGTAGGAGGCCATGTACAATAAGATTATACTAAAGCTGAACCTTTTTCAAAGCAATGCGTCACTAAACGTATATCATAGTAAATAATCTGAGATGATTTACAATTCAACGTCAGGCGAAAGCTTAGAATAATTAACAAGAAGCTTCTGCATCGGGAGGAATTAGCGGATAAAAAATACGGATATTAAAACGACTTTACAAAATAATATGACTAACGTGAGCAAATGTCTCAATTAAAGCCAAATACGTGTTTCCTTGGCAACCATTTAAAAAATACAATAGCACCACAGCAACAATCACCTGAAACAATTAGCACCTTAGGAACAAAAAATCTTCACTTGAAAACGACTTCTTCGTTTATAACTGTAAGTACGACAACTTTTATAGAGTCGTCGTCGGTTGGTAGTAAGCCACTTCAAGGATACTTAGCACCAACACAACACACACACACACGCACACATACACACACGCACATACTGTATGAACAATCAAATCAGAGGGGTGAGGGGTACACAGCAACAACGAACAAAAATCACCGAATGAAAACGAAGCTGAAAATCAGAAACTTAAACTCTAAGACGAAAAAGTGACATAAATGGAAGCAATAGAAAGAGGAGAAGATCTGAGAAATCAGCTGACATAAGCTTATCTGTAATTCATCCCACTTTCATTGATCAACCAGTTATGGTTTATTTGATGGGATTGCAATGCAACACAAGACAATCATCACACGCACACACACCCACACAAAATTAGAAATAATTAACTTTAGTAGAAACTTAAAAACAAAAGAAGAGGACAACCATTGAAATCGGAAATCATTAGGAACAGCAATCAATCATTTCTCCCTCATTCAACCGTCAATTTCTCGCCTAATTCCTCTGCAGACATCATTTTAAAACATTCGCACAAAACACAAACGTTTGACACATTGTCAATTGTAAATAACTTAACGACAATATGAATGATGACTTTGGCATTGAATGAACTGACAAATTGTAGATGTCAAAGACAAAGGAATAATTAAGTGAAATAGAACCAGAATCATTGCACTGACCAAAACCGATTGGTCACAAAACAATATCAGGACTTAACTGAAATTGCAATAAAAACAACAGGTGCAGTATTTTCATCACAAATAACATTAAATAAAAATTGCTACCCAGTTTCTGACATAAAAATTTAACAGTTGTTTCCCTTGGAAAAACAATGGTATTCAAGACCTAAACACTGTTTTCAATCTTCTTTTGGGATACACGTGAAATTCGAATTTTGATTACCCTTGTATTCACTTCTTAAGATGTAAAACTTTATTGAACTCTTAATTCTTTGGAATTTTCCATAGAAGAGAAGACATTTCTCATTGCTGCCAATCACATTCACTTTCGTCTTCAAGTAATTTTGAATATTTGATGACTGAGAGAAAAATTTGATTAGAAGCTCCCTAAATATTCCTAGAATTATCACATCTTTCAGCCGACAATTTAATCAAAATCTTTTGGTCTGACATGATTAACTAATGTTGGCCTCAACCAATGTTGGCCTTAACCACTGGTAAAAAAACCGAAAATTAATTGAAAAGGACATCTCATCATAGATCCAATTTCCAACAAGGACAATTTTAAAGCTTTTTCAAAAGTAGCAGTGATTCACTGACTTCGTCAGACAATATTTGTCATATCTTCTGTAGGTTAACTCTAACGCAAGGAACTGGCATTATTAGGAATTACATCTGGCAATGTTTTTTTTGGGAGAAATGCAGGTGGGTAGAGAGAAAGACGGGAGTCCCGAAGAGCCATCTGCACTGGCTCCCACTGCACTGGCTCCCTCTGCACTGGCTCCCTCCTCCACTTTCTGAGTTCAGCCGCATGGACCTTCGTCATCTAGGTTTTGCTTGTAAAATTCATTGGAAAGACGCCCTTCTCCCCAGTCGAAGACTTCACCCCAAACAGCCAACCTTCATCCTGTCACAAAACAACAACAACAATACCAGAAATAATCTCAACAACAACAACAACATTCTTACCTGTACATTATATCAAAACCTCTTATTATCATTATTATTATTATTACTATAACTATTACTATAACTATTACTACAACTATTATTATTATCATCATTATTATTATTATTACTATAACTATTACTATAACTATTACTACAACTATTATTATTATTATTATTATTATTATTATTAATTATTATTATTATTATTATTATATCAGTCAATGATTTCGAACTGATAAATAATTCACATGAAATCAACCAGTGGCTCTAGACTTAACTATCTCAACTGCCTGTGAAAACCCATCATCTAATCTAATCTAATCTAATCTAATCTAATCTAATCACTTGTTCAACTGAAAACAGCTTCTCTTCCTTCCTACACCATGTCCATTTCTCCACCACATACCATATCAATTCCACATTTCTCAACCATACATGTTCCATCACCTTTGTTTACTCATTCCTCCACCATATACCATACCTGTACTTCCTCTCCATATAGTACATCCTATTCCTATACCATACTCATTCCTCAACCAATCACCATATCTCTTTCCCTCCATAGACCATACATGTACTTCATCCATATTATACCATACCTGTTCCTCCCCCATATTATACCATACCTGATCCTCCTCCGTATTACACCATACTTGAGCTCCTCCATATTACACCATACCCGTTCCTCCTCCATATTATACCATACCTGTTCCTCCTCCATATTATACCATACCTGTTCCTCAGATGACTCCTCAAACGGCAGGATGCCAATAACTTCTCCCTTTTCAAAACTCAACTCGTCATTGTCCTCGGCCGTGTAGGTGTGAATTGCAACAACCTGAAACAATGTTTTCATCGCAGATGTTACTCTTCGGATCAAATGTGGCAATGCTTCCATAGATAATATTGGGGGGGAAAACAATGAGACCACAACCAATGCATCTGTTAATTAATGACAATGCTTCCGTAGACAATCATCTCTTTCAGAAGAATAAACAATGAGACAACAATCCCATGTATCTTAGTTACTATGTCCTTCCAGTGTATCTGTTAATTAATCACAATGCGTCCGTAGTAGACAATCATCTCTTCATCATCATCATCATCATCATCATCATCATCATCATCATCATCATCATCATCATCATCATCATCATCATCGTCGTCCGTGGGTTCAACACCCATTGGTGTCAATCACAGGTTTATGCGATTGATTTCTGTCGTGTTTTTCTTTTTACGGCTGGTAGTATCTGCACCCTACCAACCAACCCTCCTCCTTTTTCCAGGCTTGGGACTGGCACAAGTTACCCCGTGGCGTACTAGACAATCCTCTCTTTCAGAAGAATAAACAATGAGACTACAATCCCATGTATCTTAGTTACTATGTCCTTCCAGTGTATCTGTTAATTAATGACAATGCTCCCATAGACAATCATCTCTTACAGAAGAATAAACAATGAGAATACAATCCTCTCTTAGAGAAGAATAAACAATGAGAATACAATCGACAAAGACTTTATCAGATGCAGAGACACATGATGACTTGTGAAAGACAAAATGAAATTCTGTGATCCTCCTCGTCTCTCCGTGTCTTACCTTGTACAGATATTTAGCTCCATCCACTGTCTTCCCCTCATCCTCCTTCTCCTTTTCTTCATCAGACGAACTGGAGGACAAGCTGTGATGACGAACATTCTCTGAACTCTTTTCCAGCGCACCTGCTCCACCACCATCAGAACCCTTTCCATTCTCAGTGCCTGTGGTTCCTTGTGTTGCAGGTGGTGGTCGTGGTGGTGGGGCCGCTCCACCATCCCGCCCTGTTTCTTGGGACTCTTTGTCACCCACAGGCAGCTGCAGCATCTGCTCCTCTTTGATGGATGCCTTGCTACCTTTCCTATCAATGCTCACCTGAAACCAAGAAGACCAGAATCAGAGGAGGTCATCATCATTCAGTCACATCTTCTATGGAGGACACACATTTAAAGTCAAACAAAAGGCATCATCAAACATCAAATTAAAAATACAGAGCATCTGCTCATTGCACATCCTCTCCATCTCCATATCCTCCATCACCATCTTCCTCCTTTCACCTCTGCCTTTCACCCTCCTCCTCCTCCACTCACCTTCTCCATGCAATATTCAGATGGCAGACAACATTCTTAGCAGTTCAGCATAATTCTTCCAATTGATTTCAGTCTGCACGCCCTCCCCTCTGACCCACACCCCACTTACCCACACCCCCTCTGACCCACACCCCACTTACCCACAAACCCTCTGACCCACACCCCCTCTTACCCACCACCTCGCTTCAGAGGCCACTCTATTGTGTTAGACTAAGTTCCACAAAAAAGCAGGTGTAGATAAAAGATGCAGACATATATAGAGAGAGAGACAGAGAGAAGCAGAGAGAGATAAAGAGACACAAAGAGAGTGATACAAGAGGTGGAGAGTCTGTGAGAGATAGAAAGCAAGACCGACAGAGACATGCAAATAGAGAGCACGAGAGAGAAAAAAAGAGTGAGACAGACAGACAGACAGAGACAAACAGGCACAGAGAGAAAGACCGTAAGAGAGAGAGAGAGACAGAGACCTCGGATCTGGCAAGAGGACTATCAATCCTTCCATCTGTCCGAGACGACGAATTCTTTGGATTTGAATCGAGCGATGAATTCGACGAGTGGAACGTCCTTGGATTGCCTGCCGCTGATTCCAGTTCCTTGTTGCTTCCTCCTCCTCCTCCGATTCGTCCGATGCTTCCGGTGCTGCTGGCCGCACTCGCTGTCTTCTTAGCCGACGATGAATCGGTCGAATGCGTCGGTGATGACCCGTCCGCTCCACCCATCTCCCGCTCCTCTGAAACACACACACACACATACACAGTGTACACACATACGCACACATACACACACACATGCACATACACACACACACATACTATATCTATCTACAGCAGTTTGTCAATGTATGACTGGTTTCCAACCATTGATGCTGTTCAGATGGTCAACAACAATTCGTTCGTTCATTCATTCATTCATTCAGATTATTTATTTGGAGCATTTATATAGCACCTTCCTCTTACAAAACAACTACTCAACTTCCTTACAGCGCCAGAAAGTCTTTTTAAAAACTGAAGGTAAGATGGAGAGAGAGAAATAGAAGAAGAAAAGGAGAAGAGTAGGACAAGGAGGATGAAATGTTTGCTCACGATTGCGTTTATCGTTGTCATCGTCGTCGCTAGAATCGGATGCAATCCTCGCAGCTGCGTTGCCACCATATTCAACGAGCGTGAGATATTCATTCGATTGATCGCCTGACTCACTCTTCGTTCTCACTCCTCCGCCACTGGTCAATGGCCCAGCCTTCTCCTCTGCATGATGATGATGCTGGTCAACACTGCTACACACACACACAGACACCACAACGGATGACGTGACCAGGCAATCAAAAATCAATCATCAATCAATCAACAAACAATCAACAATCAATCAACAATCAATCAATCAACAATCAATCATCAATCAATCAACAATCAATCAACAACCAATCAATCAATCAGCAATCAACACCAAAACCGACCTGTGCAGCCTCTCATCATTGATTTCAATCATCAGCGTTTCTTCTCTTTTTCTGGCAGCTATTCGATCACAGAACAAAATTCCTCCTTCCCCTCATCCTTTCCTTCCCCTTTCAATTCTTATACAACTCAGAAGTAGCACTTGCTTCCCTCATTTACAACAGTCAATGTATATAGCAAAAGACAATGAGAGACAGACAGACAGACAGAGAAAGAAAGAGAAAGAGAGAGACAGAGAAAGAAAGAGAGAGAAAGAAAGAGAAAGAGAGAGAGACAGAGAAAGAAAGAGAGAGAAAGAGAGAGACAGAGAAAGAAAGAGAGAGAAAGAGAGAGAAAGAGAGAGACAGAGAAAGAGAGAGACAGAGAAAGAAAGAGAGAGACAGAGAAAGAAAGAGAGAGAAAGAGAGATTGAGATGGACTGCAGACAGAGATTTGATTTACCAATCCCCTAAGTTCCCTTTCCTTACTTGTTTAAGTGATAAACAACTGGATGCTGCATATAAAATTATAAATCCAGAATCTCTGTCCGATTATTTCCGTCTCGATTCTTCATAATTTGCATAATCATCAGTTTATCTGATATTTTGATTCGACATCAAACGACGACAATCAACTGAAGTCTTGGCGCTAAATAAGTCAGGCGATTAGATTAGATTAGATTAGATTAGAGTCAATCGAAGATTGTGCGATGAATGTAATAAGAATTAACCGTTGGACAACGACTGGAGGTCTCGGTGGAGTCTTGTTGCTTGCTTTCTTAACAACCGGACTTCGTGGAACAATCGTTGTCTGATGCGTTGTCTCTCCTCCTCCTCCTCCTCCTCCTCTTCCTTCTCCTCCTCCTTCTATCAATTCCGCCAACTGAGTTTTGATCTGTCAGAATAGAACATGACGTCATCATCATCATCACCATCACCATCACCATCACCACCATCACCACCACCACCACCACCACCACCACCACCACCACCACCACCACCATCATCATCATCATCATCATCATCATCATCATCATCATCATCATCATCATCATCATCAATTTCATCCGTTCAATTGTTTGTTTGACTGTCGAAGTTAAAACAGAAAACTACATAAGACAACAAAGAAAAGGAAGGGTGGTCATTAGGGTTAGGGTGGGGTGGGTGGGTTGGGTGGGGAGCGACATACTAACTACATAAGACAACAAGGAAGAAGAAGAAGAAGGGTGATTGGTCAAAATGAAGTAAAATGGTTAAATGAAGATTATTAATGTCATCAATGTCTGAGATGAAAGTCTGAGAAGATCAACGGCTGCTGATTAACGAATGGAGAGCACAACTTATATTATACCGTTGCAATTGGATTAAAATTGATCATGAGACTCAATGAAGGTAAGGAAGGCAATGAAGAAAATCAGGATATTGAAGGTAATGAAGGCAATGAAAGTAAACAAGGTAATGAAGCTACGTGACACACGTGACATGTCTTACCTTTGCACAGTCCATCTGAAACTCAGCCTCTGAACTAATGAGAGAACGAAAGTAGCTGCACAGCGTTGGAATTCGACTGCAACACATTCGACGACAGAACTTAAATCATCCACAGTGAATTCAAATGCAACAAATAATCTTATGATGGTGACGATGATGATGGTGGTGATGGTGGTGGTGGTGATGATGATGATGATGATGATGATGATGATGATGATGATGATGATGATGAAAGACATTCAGAGCATCTTCAGTCACTCAGACCATAAGAAAATAAAGAGATGCTAACATTTTTTGAAGTTCTGCCAAGTTTAATTAGGATCGTAATCATAATCATAATCATAATCGTAATCTCGAGACTTCTACAGCGCCCACAAAAGCCAAGTCACGGGAACCAGCTTATTCACAGGCGCTCAATCAAAACAAAATCGATAGGCAGCGGGTCAAGATCCGTAGAGTCAGGCAGGCAGATAGATAGACGGACGACTAAGGTGGGTGATGTTTAGAGTTGAAATGGCGAGGGATGTGATGAGAAGAGGAAGAATCAGGATAGGATTTGTGAAAGAGCAATGTTTTCGGTTTTCAGTGAAATACCTGTGGAGATATAAATGTGCATCAGGAGATGAGGAGGAGTAGGAAAACGAGGAGGAGGAGGAGTAGGAAAACGAGGAGGAGGAGGAGTAGGAAAACGAGGAGGAGGAGGAAGAGGAGGAGGAGGAGGAAGAGGAGTAGTTGAAGGACAAGGAGGAGGAGGAGAAGGAGGAGGAAGGCCAACCAACCTTTGGTAGAGAGTGGGTAATTCTTCACAGAGTTCGTTGTGAATTGTTTCATAGATGGATTTCGCTGCAGTCATTTCTTCATGAGCCTTGAAAAAGAAAACAACAAATGTCTTCTCTTCAATTTCACTCAATCTGCGTTTCACGCACAAACACACACACACACGCGCACACACACAGCCTACATCCTCCTCCGTATTTCCATGTGGATCAAGCGAAAGATGCATATAACACATGTAAGTCATATAATTGACACATTGAATGGAAACAATAATCCACTACTTCTACAACTATGACAGCAATGGCTTTTTATTCTTCTCCCCTCCACCTCCACCTCCACCTCCTTCTCATCTATTATAACAAGTGTTAAAATCAAATCTCTGCTCAAAATTTCAGTTAAAAATTCTACATGACAAAGTCAACCTAAGTTAACTTAACCTATGTTAACAGAACATATATTGACACTTATGGGGCGCGGTTGTGCAGTGTGTAATCTGTCTGTATGACAATGAACCTGCAGCCTCTGGCTGCAAGGCTACGAACGTTGCCTTGCAGCTGGAGGCTGCAGGTTCGAATCCACCTCAATTCGCCACATAGGGACCTTGGGCAAGTCCTTCGCTCGCAATTGCTCAGCGCTTCGGCGTGAAACTCCGATGCAGTGTTGATGCAGTGTTGATGCAGTCAATTGCCTCTGTAGTCGGGAGCGCCTCTGAGTAAAGAGCTTGAAGGGGCGCTGTAACAAGTGCACATATAAACAAACAAAGAAAGAAAAACTTAACCTATATTAACACCTACTGTCACCTAGTGACCAATGGTAACGCACAGACACATTGCAATATATCTAAATTTTAATAGTAAATTATAATTCATTCTATGTAACCTACAATTATTAATCAGAAGCAGTCATAGGCACCAGAGAAGACAGACAGACAGACAGACACACAGACAGACACACAGACATGTACAGACAGACATACAGACAGACACACGTTGTGGTGGTGAGGTGTCATAAACTGCTGACCTTGCTGATTTTTATTTCGTCTCTCTTCTTCGCGTTCTCCAATGACTCCACCGCATGTCTCTTCCCGTCAAAGTCCGTCAGCTTCCGACTTCGCTTCTCAATCTTCTTCTACATCGCATTGAAAACAAAGATCCAAACAAAAATGCATTCTTTCATTCTGCTGCATCTCATGAACAATGTGCTTTCGTGCATTCGGCAACAAATTATTGCAATTGTAATTGTAATTGAACACTTGTATAGCGCCGCTCACAGATTCAGTAGCGCTCCCGACCCAAAGTTAGCACTGTCGCTAACGAATAGTATAGTCTTCAGGCGCTTCCTAAACAGAGGGAGAGAGAGGCTGAGAAGCCCAAGACGTAGTTTATGTGGAAGACGGTTCCAGCAGGAGGGGCCAACATAGGCAAAGCTCCTGGACTGGGCAGTAGCCCCACGCATGCGAGGAACAACAAGGAGGCCATTTGCTGTCGAACGAAGGGCAGAGCGACCGGGGAGAGAGGAGACCTGAATACAGAAAGAACAGAGGTAGGATGGAGCAACCCCAAGAAGAGAATTGCGCATAAGTGTCAGAATTTTGAACTCAATGTGTTGTGGTACAGGAAGCCAACGAAGAGTGTCCCGAATAAAGACTGAAATGTGAGAGAATTTGGGAAGACCAGCAATTAGGCGAGCAGCAGCATTGAGTATTGTCTGAAGTTTAGAGAGGTTGAGAGAAGAAAGACCGGCGTATGAAGAGTTCCCAAAGTCAACCCTAGAACAGATCAAGGCGTGAACAAGCGTCTTAATAGCTTGCGGGGAAAGTGAATGACGGATGGTACGCAGCTGGCGAAGATGATAGAGACATGTTCGCGAGACACGGTTAATATGGTCTGAGAAAGAAAGAACAGGGTCCAGAGTGAAGCCCAAGTCACGAACAGTGGAAGAGAAATGGATATCCGGAAACAAAGTGCAGAGGAGCTCCATGTCAATCTTAGCAAGCTGAGCTCTGCCGGTATTTTTCATAGACAAATCAATCATCCATTCCTAGATTTCTTAGTCCTTTCTGACATGTCAACCATTTTTCAACGGCTCCATATTCCGTAGAAATCACAGATCTACATGGGTCTGCGCTTCCTTACCTTGACTTCTCGAAACTGGTCAGCATATCTCGACAGTGGCGCCTGAATGTCAGTGGTCAGCTTGTCGACACGGTTGCCCCAAAGAGAGATCAGCTCCTACAACACATCACAACGTCATCTAATTCAACTAATCTTCTCTTTCATTCACTGCATCAATTCACATAATTCAATGAATTAATTATTCTTAAATTAATTAATTCCTATTTGGTAAAGTCTGCACTTCATCAATGTTCTCAAGAACCTGTCATTGAATTCCACAATGTGCAGTCTGCTTAGACTTCCTCTCTCTCTCTGTCTGTCTGTATGTCTGTCTGTCTATCTGTCACAGTCCAAATACAACAAAACACCTAACGCCTCATCTACTGCATGAACAGCTCACAGCTCTCGCAAAGTCTGCCTACTTGCGACGGTGACATGCAGTGTCAAGAAGAAGAAGAAGAGGAGAAGAAGATTGAAAAACCTCTGTGGCTGGTGAGAACTTGTCGGCATTTCTCCAGCTGCTTTCGTAAGACTCCGATATGGTTTCGTACATTGACTGACAGGCAATGGACATCGCTAGAAATAATAAACAACGAAAAGAATCACCAATTATGCAGCGCAAAGAACAGAGAACATTTCGAAAGACGCCTGAAAGGAGAGAGACGCCAGTCCCTATTAACAGTCTTAATTATCAATGGATACACACACACACACACGTCGCACACACGCACGTCGCATACACTCACGTTGCTACTGTGTACTGACCTTCAGACTCCAGTTCTTCACTCACATCACTGCTTAGCTATCAATGTTTCAACCCTAACCCTAACCATATGTTCTAACCCTAACCATAACTACTTAGCACTAACCATAATATTATGTTCTAACCCTAACCATAACTACTTAGCACTAACCATAATATTATGTTCTAACCCTAACCATAACTACTTAGCACTAACCAAATGTTCTAACCCTAACTATAACTACTTAGAACTAACCATAATTATGTTCTGACCGGCGCCGTAACAAAACGGCGCAGGACAAAACGGCGCCGACAGAACGGCGCAATTCAAAGTACCCCGACAAAATGGCGCCGACAATACGGCGCAGTACAAAGATTATGATACCCATCTAGAGATTGTTTGATTATTCAAGAGCAAACTCAATACGAATTCAAGATTATGAGATAGGGCCTATCGTTCCGGATTACGGCAACTAGGGGCACACCGAATTCAGAATACATCTATGCGTTTAAAATAGAAGTCGGATTGATACAAAATCATTTTTTCTTAAATAGAATCCATATTGATGGAAAAAAATTCGCTTAAATTGAAGCTGGATTGAAGAAAATGATCTTGCTTAAATGGAAGCTGGATGAATTAAAACAATCCTGCTTAAATGGAAGCTGGCTTGAAGAAAATATTCTTGCTTAAATTGAAGCTGGATTGAAGAAAATAGTCTTGCTTAAGTAGAAGCTGGGTTGAAGAAAATATTCTTGCTTAAATGGAAGCTGAACTGAAGCAAATAGTCTTGCTTAAATAGAAGCTGGAGTGAAGAAAATATTCTTGCTTAAACGGAAGCTGGATTGAAGAAAATAGTCTTGCTTAATTGGAAGCTGGAGTGAAGAAATTATTCTGGCTTAAACGGAAGCTGGATTGAAGAAAATATTCTGACTTAAATTGGAGCTGGATTGATGAAAAATAATAGTAATTTAAATGGAAGTTGGATTGATATTTAGAATATATTTTTGCTGCTTCTGCTAAAAACTACTAAAAACCATTTCTTTAAGTTCAGTTTGCGCCGTTATGTCGGCGCCGTTTTGTTACCGCGCCGTTTTGTTACCGCGCCGTTTTGTCGGCGCCGTTTTGTCAGCGCACCGTTCTAACCATAACTGCTTAGCACTAACCATATGTTTAAACCCTAAAAATAGCCACTAAAGTCAAACCAATTCAGTGAATAATTTGAAATGTGAAAAGCAAGAAAATGCTTTTATCATAGGCAAGAAATCTTAGCGTCATAAAAATTCGACGAATGTCTATTCAGAGAGCAAAAAGAAGCAGAGAAGAATAATTGTTGGATAAGATAATTCTAGACGAATTGAATGAAGGTTCACCTAACCTTTGACCTGAGCC
This sequence comes from Lumbricus terrestris, assembly GCA_949752735.1. Lineage (NCBI taxonomy): Eukaryota > Metazoa > Annelida > Clitellata > Crassiclitellata > Lumbricidae > Lumbricus > Lumbricus terrestris. The sequence continues at coordinate 50,574 of OX457050.1, forward strand.
ATGTAATTTTTAACTTCCTTTTGCAAACGGTTAGCAGCATTCTGTAAAAGACAAAAAGAATCACGTTGGCACATCAGAGAGATTTATTTTAAAATCTGAACGCAGTCCTGCCACTTATTCAACCAGCAGAGTCTGGAAAGGAAAATGGCGTTCAGGCACTTCCTATTTTTACCATTTAAGCAATGTTGAAAACATCATTCAAGATTAAATTTATATCTTCCAATCAGTGAAAAGCATAAACACAGAAGTTCTACACAAGTAACCCAACCAACAACAGCACCCTTATGATCAAATCCATTCATTTTATTCTTATTGATAATTACAGTTAAAAGCTATTAGGATCATTGTGATTATATGACAATGACGTCCACCACCGCCACCGTCACCGCCACCACCACAACCACCGCCATCAACCACCTCTACAGGCTACCGCCACCACCCCTACTGCCACCGCCACAACCACTGCCAAAACCACAACCGCCACCACCACTGCCACCACCACCACCACCACTGCCAAAACCACAACCCCCACTGCCACCACCACCGCCACTGCCAAAACCACAACCCCACCACCACTGCCACCACCACCGCCACCACTGCCAAAACCACAACCCCCACTGCCACCACCACCGCCACTGCCAAAACCACAACCCCACCACCACTGCCACCACCACCGCCACCACTGCCAAAACCACAACCCCCACTGCCACCACCACCGCCACTGCCAAAACCACAACCCCACCACCACTGCCACCACCACCGCCACTGCCAAAACCACAACCCCACCACCACTGCCACCACCACCGCCACCACTGCCAAAACCACAACCCCCACTGCCACCACCACCGCCACTGCCAAAACCACAACCCCACCACCACTGCCACCACCACCGCCACTGCCAAAACCACAACCCCACCACCACTGCCACCACCACCGCCACCACTGCCAAAACCACAACCCCCACTGCCACCACCACCGCCACTGCCAAAACCACAACCCCACCACCACTGCCACCACCACCGCCACCACTGCCAAAACCACAACCCCCACTGCCACCACCACCTCCACTGCCAAAACCACAACCCCACCACCACTGCCACCACCACCGCCACTGCCAAAACCACAACCCCACCACCACTGCCACCACCACCGCCACCACTGCCAAAACCACAACACCCACTGCCACCACCACCGCCACTGCCAAAACCACAACCCCACCACCACTGCCACCACCACCACCACTGCCAAAACCACAACCCCACCACCACTGCCACCACCACCGCCAAAACCACAACCCCCACTGCCACCACCACCGCCACTGCCAAAACCACAACCCCACCACCACTGCCACCACCACCGCCACTGCCAAAACCACAACCCCACCACCACTGCCACCACCACCGCCACCACTGCCAAAACCACAACCCCCACTGCCACTGCCAAAACCACAACCCCACCACCACTGCCACCACCACCGCCACTGCCAAAACCACAACCCCACCACCACTGCCACCACCACCGCCACTGCCAAAACCACAACCCCACCACCACTGCCACCACCACCGCCACCACTGCCAAAACCACAACCCCCACTGCCACCACCACCGCCACTGCCAAAACCACAACCCCACCACCACTGCCACCACCACTGCCAAAACCACAACCCCACCACCACTGCCACCACCACCGCCACCACTGCCAAAACCACAACCCCCACTGCCACCACCACCGCCACTGCCAAAACCACAACCCCACCACCACTGCCACCACCACCGCCACTGCCAAAACCACAACCCCACCACCACTGCCACCACCACCACCACTGCCAAAACCACAACCCCACCACCACTGCCACCACCACCGCCACCACTGCCAAAACCACAACCCCCACTGCCACCACCACCGCCACTGCCAAAACCACAACCCCACCACTACTGCCACCACCACCGCCACTGCCAAAACCACAACCCCACCACCACTGCCACCACCACCGCCACCACTGCCAAAACCACAACCCCCACTGCCACTGCCAAAACCACAACCCCACCACCACTGCCACCACCACCGCCACCACTGCCAAAACCACAACCCCCACTGCCACTGCCAAAACCACAACCCCACCACCACTGCCACCACCACCGCCAAAACCACAACCCCACCACCACTGCCACCACCACCGCCACTGCCCACGACCGTATTATAATAATTGTGGGCATCATTAATGACTGAAGACAACATTGAGTCTGATGAATGATCATAGGTTACGTGTTGGTCTGTGAAGAGGTTGACTAGTTGGTCGTATTCACTGTCTGTTGTTGGAACGGTCATTCCCAGATTCTGCATGACCTACATACACAGACAGATCATCAACAAAATAAATGATAAGATGATCATTATCATGTGAGGATGATGAGAAACAATGACAGTCAGTCAGTCAGTCAGTCAGTCAGCCAGCCAGCCAGCCAGCCAGTCAGTCAGTCAGTCAGCCAGCCATCCAGTCAGTCAGTCAGTCAGTCAGTCAGTCAGCCAGCCAGCTAGTCAGTCAGTCAGTCAGCCAGCCATCCAGTCAGTCAGTCAGTCAGTCAGTCAGCCAGCCAGCTAGTCAGTCAGTCAGCCAGCCAGCCATCCAGTCAGTCAGTCAGTCAGTCAGCCAGTCAGTCAGCCAGCCAGTCAGTCAGTCAGTCAGTCAGTCAGTCAATTGAGGAGATGAGAGCAGAACACACGATGACATGTGATCATCAAATGCAAAAATCATCATCCATCATTCATAGTCGCATTGACACAGTCAACATGATCGAAATGAAAACAGACTCTGATCAATAATAATTAGTTAACAGCTCTCTCTCTCTCTCTCTCTCTCCCATGCATCCACATGAAAGTGGGAGACAGTCATCATAATCAAGAGATGACAGGATTTTTCATATATTTATCTGCAAAAATCTGTCTCCTCTGTCTCCTCTGTCGTTGTCCATATTATTTTGCGTCTCCTATCCCATTCTCTTCTGTCTTCTGTTAAAATTCATTCCAGTGTCATGTTGTATAATTTACCACAACAAGAAAATCTATGCATGTCTGACAAAGAGGCAGGAAGAGAAGGGGTAGAAGGAGGAACAGAATGAGGACTGCTATTACTACTACTACAACTACTACTACTACTACAACTACTACTACTACTACTACTACTACTACTACTACTACTACTACTACTACTACTAGTATTCATCATCTAATGAAGAGTGCAATAGAAGAGAACCGGACAGAACGCCACCACCTGACCTCCCTCTCTCCCCCCACTTCTCTCTACTTCCTCTCTTCAGTCACCACACAGCAGCAGCACACTGAGCAGCTCACAGTCTCCAACAACATATAAGACAATAGATGCGGGTTGAGCTGAAACAAAAGCCCCAGCCATCGCCACCGCCACAGCATCATATGAGTCGGTGAGCTGATTTACAACGGCCACAGTCATTAAATCATCGCCCTCTCTCTCTGTCTCTCTGTCTGTCTCTGTCTGTCTGTCTGTCTGTCTCTCTCTCTCTCTCTCTCTCCAATCCATCGCCATCGCGACCAATAGAAAGTGATGCGGAGATGAAACTGTGAAAGGAGGAAGCGGATGTTGAAAGAGAAACTGTCTGTCTGTCTGTCTCTTTCTCCCTTTCAAATGCCATGTAAATATGTAAACATTTATGGATGAGCTATATAGCCGATCAATTTCCATTTAAATGTCAGAGACGTTGTGTATTCTGCCTATTCACAACCGTTTCAATTCTTCTTGTGTCACTGCAAACACTGTTTAGTAGAAATTCTAAAAATGCGAAACATAATTTCTATTCAAAAAGACATCCAACAAATTAATCTGCTGAGAGCAGACCACAGAAGACCAACAACTCCTCTAAGCATCCTGCCTCAATCATCACCAAATCTAATCTTGTCATCTCGTAATTTATTTCTATCTAGAAACCAATTCAGTCACATCATCAAAATGGTAGAATTTCCGCACAAACGTCACCAACAAATGATATCCGGTGACCTGGGTTGAACCAGTGCAGCATTGAGTCCCTCCTCAGCAGAAAACAGAAAGAGTCACCACACAGGCTGATTGATTGCTCTCTCTGTCTGTCTCTCTGTCTGTCTCTATGTCTACGTCTGTCTGTCTCCATTTCAATCACATGTGCAGCATGCATGAATGGTTATGGTTGGCGATGATAATTATGATGAGTGCAAAATGTAACTGATTTGTGGTAATATTAAACCGAAGAAGAAGCATGATGAGAAGAAGGAAGCTGTCAATAAAATTCGTCTGATTGATGAATTAGAACTGAGATTAAAGTTCAGTTTAACAATCATTCAAACGAGTCAAATCTTCGTCACAAACAGAATAATGTCAATTTAACTGTTTCGACATATCCATATTATAGGTGAGGTCACTTCTGCCGAGAAGTGGTCTTGGTCTTGTTGTTGGTTTGAACATAGATATAATGATGTTAAAGTTCTGTGTGGTTTAGAATGTTGAACTGTTGATGTATTAAGAAAATTTGGCTTTTTAAGGAACTAGCTGTCTGTCTGTTTATTAATTTTTACTCGTCAAATTTCATAAACTTAAGCCAAGCATGTTTTGTGATAGGCTCAGTAAATGCAAGATTCCCATGGGCAGAATTGATCCGACCCACTGCGCATGCGCACACGACATATCGATTAGACTAATTCAGATCTCCACAAATTGATCAGCAGATTCTGCTGTTGACCAATGGGAAGTGAAAGCGAAAGTCATCAAAGGTCACCTGAAAGGTCAAATGTATTAATTACTCTTTTCATTCCTCCTAATCCTCTTTTTCCTCCTCCCCTCTTCCTCCACCTCCCCTTCTTCCTCCTCCTCCCCTCCTCCAGTTCCTCTTCTTCCTCTTCCTCCTCCTCCCCCTCTTCCACCTCCTCCCCTCTTCCTCCTCCTCCAGTTACTCTTCTTCTTCCTCCTTCTCATCCTCCTTTTTCTCCTCTTCCTCCTCTTGCTCCTCCTCCTCCTCCTCCTCCTCCTCCTCTATAAAATATGGATTAACTGGATGGAGGACATACTATTATTATTATTTGAAAGACATCAAAAGATGAATAATCAACTTGATGAGAACGAAAACTCTCTGGGAAGATTTGACGGTGGTTCCATGCATTCATCATCAATTCTTAAGTAGTGGGATGTTTGTAAAGGACACACGTGACCTGTGGGAAGCAATGGTGGGAAAATGAAAAATCCAAAGGTAATGGAGAAGGCATGATCTGTGGAATGCTATGCAAAGGAAGAAAGAGAAAAAATCCAAAGGAAATCATAAGAAACAAAACAAATGGGGAAAATGGATCTGTGCACCAAATGAGGAATAATGGTTGGTTGGTGGGATGTTGTTGGGGTGGGGGTGGGGTTTCTGAACCATCAAAACGGAAGTTGTTACATGAAGTGCTGCAGTTGTACACTTTGCTTGTTTACAGCTCTAAGTTTCTTAATTTTAAAGCAGAACTTAGCCATCTGCAGTAGGCCTACCAATGCTCAGCCCACAATATGCTCGCTCTCTGTCTCTGTCTGTCTGTCTGTCTCTCTCTCTCTTTCTTAACCAAGAGACTGCTGAATCAGGGGTTTAGACATGTAACGACTTAATAAGACATCTCTTCTCAAGATAAAATACAAAATTGACAATGAAGTCCACCTTAGTCTTTGATTCTTAACGTTGACCAATGTATCATTGTGGCTGTTTTATTTCAGTATTCTCATTTTTATTATGATAACTATTATATTATTATTATTATCATTATTATTTTTTTTTTACTATTATTATTACTATCATTATTATTATCATCATTATGATTAGTATATTATTATTATTATCATTATTATTATCATCATTATGATTACTATATTATTATTATTATTATTATTATTTTTATTATTAATATTATTTTAGTGCCCTGAGGTACTTTGTTCCCCCAGGGACTTATAAAATATAAAAGCAATGTGCCTGGAACGGCATATAATAATAATAATAATAATTATTATTATTATTATTATTATCATTATTATTATTATTATTATTATCATTATTGTTATTATTATTATTATTATTATTATTATTATTGAAATTTCCATTGTTATCATTACTGTTATCATTATCTGATGACCTAGATCATTACCTTTTCTTTCGTTCGGCCAAATTTCTTGAACAGTGCTTTGCCAATTCCTTTCTCACCACCAGGTCCTGTATTCTCTGCCATCTTGGCTCTCAATATCTTCCAAACCTTAAAGAGAGAACATGAAATCACATCATCGTCGTCGTCGTTTTCATCGTCGTCTTCATCATCATCATCATCATCATCATCATCATAAACATCATAAACATCAACATCATCATCATCATCATCATAAACACCATCATCATCGTCGTCTTCATCGTCTTCATCGTCGTCATCATCATCATCATAAACATCATAAACATCATCATCATCGTCGTCGTCGTCGTCGTCGTCGTCGTCGTCGTCATCGTCATCATCATCATCATCATCATCATCATCATCATCATCATCATCATCATCATCATCATCATCATCATCATCATCATCATCATTACCAGCAGCAGCAGCAGCAGCAGCAGCAGCAGCACAGCGCCCTGACCTTGAATTTTGAGGAACCCCATTTTGGAAGTGACAGCAGTTTATCAAGATTGTTGCAACATAAATAAATAAGAAGCCATAATTAATTTAATTACTTATAAAGACTCATTTTTCTATATGCGGTACCCCCTGTTCATACCAAAAGCAATGGTCCTTAAATATTGCTGAACGAAATGCTCTTGCCTTGTAAGACATGAATCTCTTAACATAAATTCCCAATTCTTCTTTAATCCCTTCCCTCAGCAATTCCCATTCCAACAACTCTTTTTCTGTCTGTGAATATGAATGGAAGACCATCAAAATTTATCAGATTCTGGTTTCATTTCTTCATTGGATGATGAAATCGAACTGACCAATGACGACCGATCAGCCTTTGGTGATTTATGTGCATTATGGCTCATCATGGTTCATCATGGCTCATCATGGTTCATCATGGCTCATAATGGTTCATCATGGCTCATAATGGTTCATCATGGCTCATAATGGCTCATCATGGCTCATCATGGCTCTTAATGGTTCATCATGGCTCATAATGGTTCATAATGGCTCATAATGGTTCATCATGGCTCATAATGGTTCATAATGGCTCATCATGGCTCATAATGGTTCATAATGGCTCATAATGGTTCATAATGGCTCATTATGGGGCTCTATAGAAGTCATCAAATCAGATTAGATCAGATCTGCTGCCAATCCAAAGTGACTCACTAACTTTGGCTGCCATATTATACCGAAACAAAAAAGGATGCCATCTAAAAATACAAGAAGTCAAACACTGTCTTCATCCTCTAACAAAAGACGACCCCGGGTCACCTCCCCTCAACCCTTCGGATCCTACTGATGGCAGTACCTGAAGTGAGTGACCTGGCAAATTGCCAACAGTCAATTTATGCATATTCATGATCCACATGTATACACAATAATTAATTGACAGTAGTTAATTGTTCCATTCCACTGCAAGAGCTCCACTAATTGTGGAGACCAGCATCAGTCATTAAGGATCCGTCACCACCCAGAGCACCAATTACACACCACCGCCACCACCGCCCCACTCCCACCGCCACGGGGCCACCCCTACCACCCCCACCCCCCATTATAAATGCAAGTGATAAGTGACCTGCAAGTAAACTCCGCCATTGTTTACAGTACTCTTTCAGTGCCAGTCCAAAGCGTGGACAAAGAAGGAGGGCGACACTAATCATCTTTCTTTTTATGACAAACCAATGTCGTCATTAAACCACAACAAGTAAACTTTTGCAAGTACACGAAGTGATGTCGTATAAAATGTTGAAAGGTTTAAAATCAGATTTAATAGATAATTATGTCATATTAATTATAATTATAATTATGTGTGAGAGCGAGAGTAAGTGAGAGTAAAGATAACATGTCGGAGAGTGCAATTAACATATTTATATGATATTTTCATAACATAAAATTTTATCATAATGAGCTAAATACCATTAATGAGGGTCTAGTGCAGAGGTGTCTAAGAGCTGCACCTCCCTCGGGTCCACTTATTTATCCACACTTTAAGCACTGGGCTAAAATCTATAATTTTTAAGTCTAAATGAGTACAAAGTTTTATATGATGTTAGTACCTAAAGTGTGGAAAATAAGTGGCTGGACGCCCCTTACCTTTCCAGTCTGTGCTCGCCAATAAGTGGCTGGACGGCGTTCAGATTTAAAAACAAGTGCATGGACGCCGTCCATGACCGTCCAGGCACACTTTATGCCTTGTGGTGACTGATATGAAGAATTCAGATTTTCAAGTCTAAAATGACTGCATGCTAAAAAAAAGGCTAACAGATGCATGATTTAGTTTAGGAAATATTGTCTGGAGACAGGGTCACTCATCCCTCCCAGATCCTACCTCAATTTGTTCACGCACATTCCGGACATTGACCCTCCCCTATTGCCACTGGTTCCTCATAAAAAGTTTGACAACAACACCCCTCCCCCCAGCGCCCCTCTAGTCTAGTGCATTTTATGCAAAGGTCAGCGGATGAGGAGGGCAGAGTAAGGTTGCAAAGTACAGATATACATGCATATTCTCACTCAGAATATTTATGACAATCTCAAACCCCATGAATGCCCTTATAGCATAGCATATACAGTTATCCTGTGCACCTCATTATACAGAGGTACTCTATGCACCCATCATTGAAACCATCTGCATATTCGAAAGTCAACATTTCAGTTTCGGAATAACTTATACTAACATGTGCGTCCGATCCTATCATTAGTGTTTGACTGTTGGCTCAATACAGGTCTCCACCACCCCCAGCCCCCTCACCACCCTCCCGCCCCACCCCTCACCCCAAAAGAGACTCCCCACCAGTTGAAGGCTCAAGTTTCACAGTCAAAACATAAACATCCGATGCAGGTTTCAAGTGAGGACCAGAATCCACAACATATTAAATTATTAAATTAAACACACAGCCTGCAGCACAGCAACACTGCCAATGAATTTAGGTCTCAATTGGTCCAAACATCTTGGTCCCTATCCATGGGCCTTAGTCCTATACCATTGCCAATGAATTTAGGTCTCAATTGGTCCAAACATCTTGGTCCCTATCCATGGGCCTTAGTCCTATACCATTGCCAATGAATTTAGGTCTCAATTGGTCCAAACATCTTGGTCCCTATCCATGGGCCTTAGTCCTATACCATTGCCAATGAATTTAGGTCTCAATTGGTCCAAACATCTTGGTCCCTATCCATGGGCCTTAGTCCTATACTGTGAGCTACTGTTGTATAGTCTATTTAGTCCGTTGATGTTTAGGCGTACGACTAGACCAGCTCAAGGTCAGCGTCTAGACAGTTAGGCCTGCAGGTGCCAGACTGGCGGGAAAGTTTAGCGCGGCTCGGCCGACCGTCGCCGGAGAGCGCGCGAGAGAGAGAGAGATAGACAGACAGACGGACAGATACACGGAGAGAGGCAGATAGAAGGACAGAGCGGCCAGGGGGAAGAGTGTACGCCCAGACAGTAAAAAAGTTGTAGAAGAAGGAGTTGATAGTAGAGAGAGAGTAGAAGACGTTTTAGAGAACAGTGGAGTTTTAGATAATAATAGTTGCGTTGCTGTCGTAGAATTCAAGCGTTTGTCGTCGTTGATCTATTGTTGTGTTATCTGCGTGTGTTATGAACAAAGAAGAAGAAAATACAAGAAACAGAGCTTTGTTGTAATTGAACAAGTTAAGAACTTTAGAGATTTATACCCTAGCTTTAGATAACGAAATACAGTGACTAGGCTAGGTGTAGGCTACGCTACTGAACACAAGGGAAAAAACGGGAGAAAACTTTGAAGGTCAATTGGGTGTTGACATTTTTGGTGACAGCGGTGGGATACTGAATTCAAGCAAAGGACGTTGGGATATTGTATCCAAATTACGGACGGAATATTTTCAATTGGAGGAATATTTTCAATCGGAGGAATATTTTCAATTGGAGGAATATTTTCAATTGGAGGAATATTTTCAATTGGACGGAATATTTTCAATTGAAGGAATATTTTCAATCGGAGGAATATTTTCAATTGGAGGAATATTTTCAATTGGAGGAATATTTTCAATTGGAGGAATATTTTCAGTCGGAGGAATATCTACGGTGGATTTTGCTTACGAAGCATTTTCGACGTCAATTTTCGGAATATTCACAGTCCGTAAATTGAAGGTGAATATCGAATTAATCTGAGGAGCCGACCAAACGGGAGAAGGAAACTGAGCATCCGAACAACTGGTGAGAAGATACAACGGGTATACGAATAACATTACGACAACGCCAGAGAGAGGTATACAAAACTCGCTCCTTGAATAAACACGCAAATTAGTTGAAGTAAGAAAGTAAGATGGAGAAGCTCACGGAACAAAAGCAAGCCAGTATAAAGAAGATGTCGTCTGCTCGATTAATAAAGTTATTAATTGAAGAGGGTCTCGACATAGAAGAAGTCGAAGAGATGTCAAGGGAAAATTTGATGAGAGCCTTAGCAGAGGTGTGGCTAAAGGAAGCTGAAGAGAAAGGCGCTGTAGGTGGCGTTGAGGAGAAACCACAGGCTATGTCAATGGAGGCATTAATGCAATTTATGATGATGAAGGAGGAGCAACGCAGACAAGAAGAGAAAGAGAAAGAGGAGCAACGGAGACAAGAAGAGAAAGAACGAGAGGAGCAACGCAGACAAGAAGAGAAAGAACGGAAACAAGAAGAGAAAGAGAAAGAGGAGAAACGTAGACAGGAAGAAAAAGAAAAAGAGGAACAACGGAGAAAAGAAGAAAAAGAGAAAGAGGAGCAACGGAGACGAGAGGAGAAAGAACAAAAACAAGAAGAGAAAGAGAAAGAAGAGAAACGGAGACAGGAGGAGAAAGAGAAAGAAGAACAAAGGAGACAAGAAGAGAAAGAACGGAAACAAGAGGAAAAAGTAAGAGCAGAACAAGCAGAAAGGATGAGACAACAAGAGATTGAGATGCAGAAGCAGCAGTTCCAGCTTCAGCTAGAACAAATGAAAAAAGATCGTGACGAAGCAGAACGAAGAAGAATGGAATTGATGATAGAATACGAGAGGGCAAGGAAAAGTGATGAAGAAATACGAAAACAACAGATTGAAGAGCAAAAGATGCGTGAGGAAGACAAAGAAGCCATGCGTTTGGCAGAATTACAAAGAGCCGAAGAGATTCGACAGGAAGAATTGAAAATGGAGAAAGAAAATTTGGAAAAAGCGGAAAGAGAAAGGGAAGAACAATTAGAATTAGAACAAAAGAAACTCGCTCTTAAGGAAGCTCAGCTCCGAGAAATGGCTATAGAAAAGGAGGAACGCAGAAGACAGTTAGAATTGTTGCAGCAAAAGATAGAACAAGAAGAACTGCGTAGGGTAGAAGATCAAAATAGACTGAGGGAACGAAATGAAGACGAAAGAAGAAGTCGTGAAGAGTCAGAACGAACCAGGATCAGAGAAAGTGAGACAATGGTGTCCAAGATTAAAAAGATAGGTGATGCAATGAAACACGTATTACCTAAGATGCCATATGATATGATGGAGGTGCCATTATATTTTGAGACAGTTGAGAATGCATTCAACAGTTTTACGGTGGAAAAGCAGTTTTGGGTCAAATTGCTGTTGCCACTAATGACGCCAAGAGCAAGAACGGTGTTGAATCGATTGTCTTTCGATGATCTAGACGATTACGACATAGTGAAAGAACATTTACTGAAAGAATTCAAATTGACAGCGAGAGAATATCGATCACGATTTGGAGAGGCGAGGAAAACGGCGGAAGAAACATACACGATGTTTACAGCCAGATTAAAGAACCTGTTGAACTATTATGTCAGAAGTAGGCGAGTGGGCAAAAGCTACGAGAAGTTATTTGATCTGTTGGTGGCGGATAAATTGAAAGAATGTCTACCACCGGGTCCACTACAGTTTGTACTAGCAAAAGAGGGTACTGAATGCTTGGAAGCCAGTAATGTTGCAGAACTCGCAGACGTGCACGTGAACAATCGAATTGGTCTAATGTTTCAAGACAAACCGAGATATGAAGCATGGGGTAATAGTTCGAAGCAACCCAGGTGGAATAGTAATAACAAAGAAACAGGAAACCAAGCCAGAAATAACGAAGCAAGGAATGATGGTGCTCCTGGAAGACAGTTTGGTCAAGATAGAAGAGAAGCAACGGGTGACAGACAAATGTATAGTCGAATTCCAGTGATGGGACGCCAAAGAGAAAACAATACAGCGTACAATTACAGACGGGAGAACACTGAACAAAGAGGAATTGTTAAGAAACGTTGCCATAATTGTCAGTCAGACAGACATCTGATAAAGGATTGCAAAGCACCACCAAGAACGACAAATCTGAGAAATAGATTTACGCGAAGTGCAGAAAATCTCAGAGTAAATCAGATACAAGTAAGGAATGCACCGAATCAGTATGAAGAACAGGACAACCGCGAAACGGAAGTGAAGTCAGTGATGAAGTGCACGCCTCAATTTGCTATACAGAGAGAAATAGTAAATTCTGCGCCAATTAAAGATACTGGTCGAGAAACAGAAAGCAAAGATGAGTGTCAACGTACGAAAAAGTCTTTACTACAGCATGTCAATGTAGAGATACGTGGAAATGATGACAGTTGTCAGCCTGTGCAAGTCAGAGCGCTGATTGACTCTGGTACGGAGATTCCAGTAATCAATGAGGAATTATTGAAAGGAGCGACAGTGGAAGAAATTGGCCGAGTACATTTGCAATGTGTGGCTGGAGAACCCATTCCAGCTAAGTTGGTGAAAATCGAAGTGCGGATGAGTTGTCATAACGAAGGAGGAGATTGGAAAGACCAGGGAGTAAATATCGCGCCATATTTAACCTTGGTTTGTGCCAGCATTCCGGCAGTCTTGTGCAAAGATAACAAAGAGAAGTTCTTGCTGCATCCGGAGATAATCGCAGAACTGAAAGAGGTTCCACCAGTGAATGTATTACAAGGAGAATTGCAAGCGAATGTGACTACAAGAGCACAGAGTCGGAGAAATGAAGTGGAAGAAGGAGAAGAGGAAAAGTCAAATGAAAGTTTGCTAGATGAGGATACAGAAAGCGATGATGAACAAAGCATTCAAGAAGAAGAAGGAATAACATCCGGGAACAATGAAATTGAAGAAGAGATGGTTGCATGTGAACGTGATAATGATTATGATGATTCTGGAAGTGATGGTGAAATGGACACGAGTATGAGGGATTTGTTTGCCGAGAATACGAGTGATGAAAGACAATTGGCAGACGCAAAGAAATTTGAAGAGCAGCAGAGAAATGACGAGTCACTGAGGTCGTGGTGGAAGATAGCTGAAGACAAAGGATCAGAGTTTAGTGTGGTGAATGGGTTGATGTACAAGAAGCATCAAATGTTGGACCAGTTGGTGTATCAGTTGGTGTTGCCGAAGGAAAGAAGAATTCAGGTGATGGAGTTAGCACATGAGTCAGTATTTGGCGGACACTTGGGAGAAGAGAAGACAAGGGAACGTATCAAGTTGTCCTTTGTGTGGCCAAGAATGCGTAGAGATGTGGTGAAGTTCTGCAAGTCCTGTGAGAAGTGTCAGCTGAAAGCACGAAGTTTGGTGATGGATCGAGTGCCGATTACACCAATACCAAGAGAGGATGTGCCGTTCAGAAGAATGACCATGGACGTCGTAGGACCGATCGAACCGACTTCAGCAGCAGGGCATAAGTATTGTTTGTGCATCGTGGACTCATGTACGAGATGGCCGACAATATTCTTGATGAAGTCATTGACCGAGTTAAGGAGTTAATGAGTTAAGGCTGTATGCGAAGCGTTGATGAAGCTGTTCATGGATGTGGGAGTTCCGTCAGTGATCACGAGCGACAGAGGGACGAATTTTACAGCCAGTCTAACAAGAGAATTTCTGAAACTGATGGGGTGTTGTCCTCGATTCGATTCGCCAGGACATCCAGAAGCGGCAGGATTGGTGGAGAGATGGAATCAAACGTTCAAGAAAATGATTCATCATGTCGTTGTGGAAAATCCGAGACAGTGGCATAAAATTATTCCATTTACAGTCTGGGCATTGAGAGAAGTGCCTAATGCAACTACAGGAGTGGCACCGTATTTGCTGGTCTATGGAAAGTTGCCGAGAGGGCCACTCACCATCCTTAAAGAAAGCTGGACCAAAGAAATAAATCTACCGCCGAACATTGGAGTGCAACCGGCAAAATACCTGAAAAATTTAAGAGCAGACATGGAAAAGGCCTTGACATTCGCCGAGAGTTGTGCTGGAGAAAAGCAAAAACAGTACGCCAGTCAATACAACAAAAGAGCAAAAGATAAAGAATTCGAGCCAGGAGAGAACGTCATCGTGCTGTATCCTACGTCAACCAATAAATTGATCTCACGATGGCATGGTCCATGCAAGGTCCTGCAAAGAAGATCCAAATATTCGTATCTGGTGGACATGAATGAAAACGGTCGACGGATTATTCATGCTAACAAGATGAGGAAGTTCATTACGAGAACATTGTCTTGTGGTCTGATCGTGGAAGAGGATGACGAATTCGGATCAGTGGTAGAAATACCGCTGAAGGAAGACTATTCAGAGACAAAACAGAAGTCACTTCAATTGGATTACGAACAAATTGGACATCTGACCAGCGAGCAGCAGAAACAATTACTGGATGTACTGAATCGATATGCTGACAGATTCTCAGACAAACCTGGATTATGTACATTGGTAGAACACGAAGTGGTGCTGAGGCCAGACTTTCGCGAAAAAGAATTCGTGGCATATCGAATACCATTAATATACCGAGCAGAAGTGGAAAAACAAATACAAGAGATGCTGAAAGAAAACATTATTCAACCATCGTCAAGCAGAATGGCAAGTCCACTTGTCATCGTCAAAAAGAAGAATGGATCCTTGAGATTGGCTTGTGACTACAGGTACATTAACTCTTTTACTGAAAATTGTCGATATCCGATGCCAATCGTCAACGATGTCTTGAGCAAAGTTGGAAAATCCAAGTTCATTTCTGTTCTGGACTGTCGCAGTGCATATTGGACTTGTCCTGTGAAAAAGAGTGACCAATGGAAGACTGCGTTCGTTACACATAATGGACTGTATGAATTTACGCGTGTTCCTTTTGGAATGATTAACTCTGGACGGACTTTTGTAAAAGCGATCAATATGATTTTGCAACCGATTCATGAGTTTACTGAACCTTATGTTGATGACATTGCTGTGCATTCTAATGATTGGGACATTCATTTGAGACATTTGGAATTATTTTTGAAACAAATAAGACTGCATAATGTAACATTGAACTTGAAGAAATGTGTGTTTGGTAAGAGTGAGGTGAAGTTCATCGGTCACCTCATAGGATCAGGGAAGAAGATGATGAATCCAGACAGGATTGACAGTTTAATTAATTTGAAGAAACCTGAAACTAGGAAGGAAGTGAAGCAAGTCTTAGGATTTTTTGGATTTTACAGACAGTTTATTTGTAATTTTGCTGAAATTGCTAAACCATTGACAGACTTAACTAGCAAGAAAGTACCTGATAACATTGTTTGGACTGATGCACATCAGAAAGCCTTTGATTCCCTTAAGCAGATTGTCTTGTCAAATGTGATTCTATATATGTTTGAGGTTGGGAAACCATTTAATTTGTACTGTGATAGCAGTGATTTTGCTGTGGGAGCTGTCCTGTCTCAGGTGGATGAGGAAGGGATAGAACGTCCCGTTTCATTTATCAGTCAGAAGCTGACAGATACTCAGAGGAGGTGGGCGACGATTGAGAAAGAAGCCTATGCGATCATATGGGCTTTAAACAAGTTGAAAGAAATTCTTATTGGTTCTAAAATCAATGTATTTACGGACCATAACCCTTTAGTTTATTTGACTGAATCAATGTCGAAATCTGCTAAATTAGTCAGATGGTCTTTATCATTGCAAAATTTTGACATTCTATTGAACTATAAGAAAGGTAAATTGAATGTAGTAGCTGATTGTCTGTCTAGATTGTAGTGTAAGATATTTTATGATGTATTATGTTATGGACTATTTGCATTGTTTAGTTAAGGTACGTTCGCTAATTTTTATAGATAATTAGCTCTCTTTAAAAGAAAGGAAGGAGGTAATGTGAGCTACTGTTGTATAGTCTATTTAGTCCGTTGATGTTTAGGCGTACGACTAGACCAGCTCAAGGTCAGCGTCTAGACAGTTAGGCCTGCAGGTGCCAGACTGGCGGGAAAGTTTAGCGCGGCTCGGCCGACCGTCGCCGGAGAGCGCGCGAGAGAGAGAGAGATAGACAGACAGACGGACAGATACACGGAGAGAGGCAGATAGAAGGACAGAGCGGCCAGGGGGAAGAGTGTACGCCCAGACAGTAAAAAAGTTGTAGAAGAAGGAGTTGATAGTAGAGAGAGAGTAGAAGACGTTTTAGAGAACAGTGGAGTTTTAGATAATAATAGTTGCGTTGCTGTCGTAGAATTCAAGCGTTTGTCGTCGTTGATCTATTGTTGTGTTATCTGCGTGTGTTATGAACAAAGAAGAAGAAAATACAAGAAACAGAGCTTTGTTGTAATTGAACAAGTTAAGAACTTTAGAGATTTATACCCTAGCTTTAGATAACGAAATACAGTGACTAGGCTAGGTGTAGGCTACGCTACTGAACACAAGGGAAAAAACGGGAGAAAACTTTGAAGGTCAATTGGGTGTTGACATATACCATTGCCAATGAATTTAGGTCTCAATTGGTCCAAACATCTTGGTCCCTATCCATGGGCCTTAGTCCTATACCATTGCCAATGAATTTAGGTCTCAATTGGTCCAAACATCTTGGTCCCTATCCATGGGCCTTAGTCCTATACCATTGCCAATGAATTTAGGTCTCAATTGGTCCAAACATCTTGGTCCCTATCCATGGGCCTTAGTCCTATACCATTGCCAATGAATTTAGGTCTCAATTGGTCCAAACATCTTGGTCCCTATCCATGGGCCTTAGTCCTATACCATTGCCAATGAATTTAGGTCTCAATTGGTCCAAACATCTTGGTCCCTATCCATGGGCCTTAGTCCTATACCATTGCCAATGAATTTAGGTCTCAATTGGTCCAAACATCTTGGTCCCTATCCATGGGCCTTAGTCCTATACCATTGCCAATGAATTTAGGTCTCAATTGGTCCAAACATCTTGGTCCCTATCCATGGGCCTTAGTCCTATACCATTGCCAATGAATTTAGGTCTCAATTGGTCCAAACATCTTGGTCCCTATCCATGGGCCTTAGTCCTATACCATTGCCAATGAATTTAGGTCTCAATTGGTCCAAACATCTTGGTCCCTATCCATGGGCCTTAGTCCTATACCATTGCCAATGAATTTAGGTCTCAATTGGTCCAAACATCTTGGTCCCTATCCATGGGCCTTAGTCCTATACCATTGCCAATGAATTTAGGTCTCAATTGGTCCAAACATCTTGGTCCCTATCCATGGGCCTTAGTCCTATACCATTGCCAATGAATTTAGGTCTCAATTGGTCCAAACATCTTGGTCCCTATCCATGGGCCTTAGTCCTATACCATTGCCAATGAATTTAGGTCTCAATTGGTCCAAACATCTTGGTCCCTATCCATGGGCCTTAGTCCTATACCATTGCCAATGAATTTAGGTCTCAATTGGTCCAAACATCTTGGTCCCTATCCATGGGCCTTAGTCCTATACCATTGCCAATGAATTTAGGTCTCAATTGGTCCAAACATCTTGGTCCCTATCCATGGGCCTTAGTCCTATACCATTGCCAATGAATTTAGGTCTCAATTGGTCCAAACATCTTGGTCCCTATCCATGGGCCTTAGTCCTATACCATTGCCAATGAATTTAGGTCTCAATTGGTCCAAACATCTTGGTCCCTATCCATGGGCCTTAGTCCTATACCATTGCCAATGAATTTAGGTCTCAATTGGTCCAAACATCTTGGTCCCTATCCATGGGCCTTAGTCCTATACCATTGCCAATGAATTTAGGTCTCAATTGGTCCAAACATCTTGGTCCCTATCCATGGGCCTTAGTCCTATACCATTGCCAATGAATTTAGGTCTCAATTGGTCCAAACATCTTGGTCCCTATCCATGGGCCTTAGTCCTATACCATTGCCAATGAATTTAGGTCTCAATTGGTCCAAACATCTTGGTCCCTATCCATGGGCCTTAGTCCTATACCATTGCCAATGAATTTAGGTCTCAATTGGTCCAAACATCTTGGTCCCTATCCATGGGCCTTAGTCCTATACCATTGCCAATGAATTTAGGTCTCAATTGGTCCAAACATCTTGGTCCCTATCCATGGGCCTTAGTCCTAGACCATTGTCAATGAATTTAGGTCTCAATTGGTCCAAACATCTTGGTCCCTATCCATGGGCCTTAGTCCTAGACCATTGTCAATGAATTTAGGTCTCAATTGGTCCAAACATCTTGGTCCCTATCCATGGGCCTTAGTCCTAGACCATTGTCAATGAATTTAGGTCTCAATTGGTCCAAACATCTTGGTCCCTATCCATGGGCCTTAGTCCTATACCATTGCCAATGAATTTAGGTCTCAATTGGTCCAAACATCTTGGTCCCTATCCATGGGCCTTAGTCCTAGACCATTGTCAATGAATTTAGGTCTCAATTGGTCCAAACATCTTGGTCCCTATCCGTGGGCCTTAGTCCTAGACCATTGTCAATGAATTTAGGTCTCAATTGGTCCAAACATCTTGGTCCCTATCCATGGGCCTTAGTCCTATACCATTGCCAATGAATTTAGGTCTCAATTGGTCCAAACAACTTGGTCCCTATCCATGGGCCTTAGTCCTAGACCATTGTCAATGAATTTAGGTCTCAATTGGTCCAAACATCTTGGTCCCTATCCATGGGCCTTAGTCCTAGACCATTGTCAATGAATTTAGGTCTCAATTGGTCCAAACAACTTGGTCCCTATCCATTGTAATAACATCTTGGTCCCCCTCTGCAGTTATTCATTATTATGGTCAACCAACAGCAACACTATGTTGCTGAACTTGATGATGCATAAAGAAATTATTATTGCAATTATAATTGAAATCTTAAACCACTCTTTTGACCAGCAGTGAAATAACAGAACAATTTTGCTCAGATGACATCTAAAAATGCAACAATCACAGTCTGGAAACTTCAGAAAATAAATTGATATTTTTGTAAGTATATATTTATTGAAGTCTTGCACCATTCTTATTTATAAACACTTAAACATTTGAACAATATGATGACAGCTTAAAATACTGCCATTGCAACGTGGGAATCAAAAAAATTATCATGGGGAGGGGCACATTCCCTCCCAGCCGTAACCCCGCTACCGGACGCTCGTTTGCCCCTCAACAGAAACCATTGTCCCCTCTATCACACGACGGGACTAGATTAAACATCGCCGCTTTATTAACTCACATCTGCATGTTACATAACTTTACCATTAGCCTACAACCTGGTGGGACAAACGGGGAGGGGTTCGGGTGGTTCCAGCAACATGGAGAGCTAAAGGCGTAGCTGCGGTATAGGCCTACACTGACAATGACAGCTGATTTGACAAGGACCATTTGTGGAAAAAGATTACTAGGCTACTTGGAGAAACACGGCAGATGCATGGTCGCAAGAAATTACAAGCAAATCAATTAAGGACCACATTTTCGTTGCAACAGTTTTCATCAATTACTGCTAACTGTTTTTCGCCTGTTTGTTCACTTATTTTCCAGCCACGTGCGAACATAACAGCAGCGCTGTCCCCATTTTCGCGTCGTTTACACCATTCTTAGGTTTACACCCTCCTCTGACCGATCTGCCTCAAGTTCAAAGCATCGACTTTATTGTTATGACACGATCTCGTTTGCAAAATGCAATATTTTCCATAACTCCCTCAGCATAGTTCTTCGCTTGGCCTAATGGGCTAAACAATTATCACTCGGTTAGAAGAAAGATGTTGAAGTGATCACAGCGATGACTTACTTTAAAATCGTTTCATAAAGTAAAAAACATCCAACTTAATATGTCGATATAATAAAGTTGATACGGAAGCAGACTTTGATCCGAGTCGTGTTTAACGCATACGACGCATGCGCGTCTTCGCAGCAGCGCTAGGCTACATGTGGGCGCACTCGAAATCGTCTCAGGGTCTACTTGGAACATCTCAACAGTTCTGCAATCATATCAAGCTGAGCTCTTAATTTGTTAATTATTTCGGATGTTCTATAGAGCACCCTCTCCAAACTGCTGGAGAGGGTGAAAAAAGGAAACTGCGATACTTCGGACACCTGATGAGGGCAGACAACATATCGAAACTGCTAATACAAGGACGAATTGAGGGTACCAGACCACGGGGAAGACCAAGGAGGCGCTGGAGCCTGGTTGGATGATGTCTGTGACTGGACCGGACTACCTGTGGACTGTGTCAGACGGGCGCAGGACAGAGAGGAATGGAAGAAGCTGCTGTCGTTGTCTCTGGTCTTCGACCCTCAGAAATGAGGATGGACAGCATCATCATCTATAGAGCATTTTGGTCAATGGCCAACTGCTCGTAGTAGGCCTATATAAAAATTCGTTGTTCCGCTTGTTCGTAGGTCTACCTACTTCGTTTTCGTGGTTTGTTATACTGACTACCATGACATTGTAGTTTACATCTGCTCATTAGTAGCCTATATCGATTTCTTCCTAATACGATTCTTTTCCTTTTATTGTCATTACGCAACGACTGCTAGAGAAGCTGTAGGCCTAACTTATGACAACCAGTGTCGCAGTTTATTCTATACCTACTAAAACTATCCGGGGGATGAAGTAATCTATGCCCCACCATCGCTCCCGGATGCATGGATTATACACCGCGTGTCCAGGAGAAGAACCATCCTATCCCGCAGCGTAGGACTCATAATTATTGAAAAAATAAATATAATTGATAAAAGTAAGCCAAATCAAAAATTGTAAATGACTCAAATTGCTTTAATTAAGTGTCCAGAGCAATGTTCAAAGCAGAGCAACTCGAATATAGTGATAGCGACTTTAAAATGTTCTCAGGTGTCTTAAATGTTCTAAGTGTTGTAAAAACAAAGCAAACAAAGATAGCTGGTAGGAACAAAGTCAATTAGCTGTTATTGGCAATGTTCAAAACAAAGCAAATGGGAGTTAATTTTCAAAAATGAAAACACGCGGGTGGCTTGTTTCAGCTTCTCTTCATCCTGGAGGAGAAACGATTATTCGCATAGGCTAAACTCTATTTTATGACACTTTCAATTAAAACGCTATAGCCTATATCAATCAATCAATCAATCAATCAATCAATCAATCAATCAATCAATCAATCAATCAATCAATCGTAATTTATATAGTGCTCCTTCAAGGTAGCCTATCTATGTATATATCTATGTTGCTGCTACATTCATCAGCGCCACCTTGCGAATGGAAGGCTGAGTGAACATTTTGGAAGAGTAGGTGGAATAGATCGCATATCAATACTCATCTCCTGCTCTTCGTGTAGAGAGTTACCATTCACCTAAACTCCCATCTAATCTAATCTAATCTAACCTATGTACAGACTATCATGGACAACCGGCTGCAAAAAGTAATAATAACAATTATGATTCTTTTAGCATCTAGCAAAACTGAGCAAATGTCATCAACCTCTAGTCCAGAGGTTTCTTTGTCCTAAGAGCTAGGCTTAAAAGCCAATGAACCTGCCTTCGGGCAGAGAACCATCATCATTTGCAAGAGATAGTTAAAAGAGATATTTACATTGGCATTTATAAGAGATATTTGCAAGGGATATTAATAAGGGACATTTACAATTGACATTTACAATTGACATTTACAAGAGATATTTACAATTGACATTTACAAGAGACATTTACAAGAGATATTTACAATTGACATTTACAATTGACATTTACAATTGACATTCTCAAGAGATATTTACAATTGACATTTACAAGAGACATTTACAAGAGATATTTACATTGACGTTTACAAGAGATTTTTGCAAGGGATATTAACAAGGGACATTTACAATTGACATTTACAAGAGATATTTACATTGACATTTACAAGGGATTTTTGCAAGGGATATTAACAAGGGACATTTACAATTGACATTTACAAGAGATATTTACATTGACATTTACAAGGGATTTTTGCAAGGGATATTAACAAGCGATGTTAATAAGGGATATCTGTTGTGAAAGAATTCTTCTGATGTGCAACACATTTGCAAGCCAAGAAATATCTTGAAAGTTGATTATTGAATCGAATTATTAACGGTTTATAAAGATGACAAAGAGAAAGGTCATCATCCATATGATTAACGGTTTATAAAGATGACAAAGAGAAAGGTCATCATCCATATGATTAACGGTTTATAAAGATGACAAAGAAGGTCAACATCCATATTATTAACGGTTTACAAAGATGACAAAGAAGGTCATAATCCATACAATTAACGGTTTATAAAGATGACAAAGAGACAGGTCATCATCATCATCATCCATCAAGTGTCTCACACGATCAATTTAATAGTTGTGCGTTAAAAATCCACAAAAGTTCATGATTTCCTTTGTTATGTCGGCCAATTAAATGGTTAAGTGATTCTTGCATCTCGAACGTAATCAAATCAAATCTATCAGCGTTAGGAAGATCTATAGAGGTCAAGTCCAGACAGATCAGGGGTCAAGAGAAGTAAATGGTTCAGAGAAGTAAATGTCCAGAGAGGTCAGCTTCTAAAGAGGTCAATGTCCAGCAAAGTCATTGTCTAATGTCTATAGAGTTCAATGTTCCTGGGAGGTCTGCTGATGAAGTTGAAGGACGTTTAAATCACGTGGCTCCTGTTGAAGTCTTCTTACGATGGCTGGTACTGTTC
Organism: Lumbricus terrestris; assembly: GCA_949752735.1. Taxonomy (NCBI): domain Eukaryota; kingdom Metazoa; phylum Annelida; class Clitellata; order Crassiclitellata; family Lumbricidae; genus Lumbricus; species Lumbricus terrestris. The sequence continues at coordinate 73,621 of OX457050.1, forward strand.
AACTCGCTCGAGAAGAACCTCTGAATATCCAGGTGAATAATATCTGAAACAATGACACAGGATAACCACCAAGACTTAAAAACAATCATCAAAATTACAGCCAAGAAAATAATGATTGAAGTTTTTTTTCTATGGTTGGCTCTGTGGTATATGGAATGGTGTCTGTCTTTAGCTGCACCTCTTCCTTAGATCACTCTCTCACACATTCTATAAGCACCTGAAAACTCTTCTACCTCTGAGTAGTTTCCTTGAAGAGATGCCACATAAAAACTTGAATGAATGAATGAATTTTATCCATCTTATTGTGATTTGCCCATTCAGTATAAGCAGACGCAGTCATGTCCGTACAAATCATATCAGTACCAATCATGTCCGTACCAATCATGTCCGTACCAATCATGTCAGTACCAATCATGTCCGTACTAATCATGTCCGTACCAATCATGTCCGTACCAATCATGTCAGTACCAATCATGTCCGTACCAATCATGTCCGTACTAATCATGTCCGTACCAATCATAGCAAGAAGACAGAGACTTTAAATTAAGACAGACTGTCACATACATGTAGTGCGTGAACAGCATAGGAAGCAGAAGCAGCTGAGACTAACTTAACAATTTCGTCTGGAAAGCAGTTGTTGATTGTGTTGATGTATTCAGCCAATTGACTTCCTGCCTCTGCGTTGATCTCCTGAACCTTTTTCAGACCTCCACTCGTCACAAACAGACGTCGAGCCTTCGAGTCGTGTGGAAGGACCTTACTGAATTGACCGATGACGTGCTTAAGGATGTTGGGTGGAGCATCGTGGAGCAGTGGCTCCAGCGCTGGAAGGTGGATGCACTTGCGCAACAACTCCTTCAACGCCTTCTTAGACTGAATGCAGTGAACACACAGAAACAAACACACGTAGGACCAGTAGACAGTTAATGCTACTGCGATCTCAGGTGGTCATTTAGAAGAGACGTCATCATTCATCTGCTGTACTTATCTCGTTAAGTATGCACGAATCTGGATGAATATGCTATGAATAGGAAGGGAGACCAACCATAAGAAAGAGTTCACGGGTTCAAACCTCGTCTCTTGAGGCAGTTGCTGTGAATGGGGGGGGTGTTGCTGACAAAGTCAATTACAATTATTACCTTCTGTGCTATTGTGTGGTAAAATGTCATGTGTGGTGCACATTTGGAAGTCCTGAGGACAATATTACACAGTTGTGTTTTGTGTTGTCGTCTAAATCTGTTGTGGTATTAACCTGGTTTAACTATTATTAATATTATTATTATTATGTAATAGTTGCTATATTCATATGGCCATAATCATTTCATGCTTTACTATCGTTGATATGATCAGCATATTTTGCTGGTTTAAGATTTAACCTCACAAAAAGCATCAGAGTGGTATGCATTGTGGACAGAGAGAGTGGTGGTAATGGTGTAGTGCTATGCTTTGTGATGATGATGATGATGATGATGATGATGATGATGATGATGATGATGATGATGATGATGATGATGATGATGATGATGATGATGATGATGATGATGGTGATGATGATGATGATGATGATGATGATGAGGAGGAGGAGGAGGAGGAGGAGGAGGAAGATGAGGAGGAGGATGCATGGTGGCATACCTTCGACTGAAGGTCTTCTGTGGCGTCTGATCGAGTGTAGCAGAGCAGAAGTCGTGGGAAGATGTTGGCCATAGCAACGGCCTTGGAGTGTTCGGGGGTGTGGCATCCAATGTGACCCAACGCCCAAACAGTTGCCGCCAATATAGGATGGTCCGTCTCTTCGGCCAAAACAATCGCAAGCGTTACAACACCCTACGACAACAGATAGTGAACACACAATAATGCAACATCTTCAGCTACCTTCTTTAATCTTCAGTTACGTTCAGTTTATTGTTACCATTGACTTAACTCTAATCATCAGAACCTTTACTCTGAACAGCAAAATATTTGCAAAACTGGATGAAGCCATTCGCCAAAGAGAAACCCAATCAAAAGACCAATCAGAAGACCAATCAAGAGACCAATCAGAAGACCAATCAAAAGACCAATCAAGAGACCAATCTGGAGACCAAGCAGAAGACCAATCAGAAGACCAATCAAGAGACCAATCAGAAGACCAATCAGAAGACCAATCAAGAGACCAATCAGAAGACCAATCTGGAGACCAATCAGAAGACCAATCAAAAGACCAATCAAGACAATCAAGAGACCAATCTGGAGACCAATCAGAAGACCAATCTGGAGACCAATCAGAAGACCAATCAAAAGACCAATCAAGAGACCAATCTGGAGACCAATCAACGAATGCCCTCAATGACCTTTGACACTATGACGGCCATGGCCAGATTCTCCGAATGCGCTCCGATGTATCCAAGTGTCATGATTCCCGGCAGACGGTTTCCTCCTTTTGTCTCACTTATGTAGTCGACGATCGCAGCCACTCCACCAGAATTAACGATCAGCTGAGACAACTGCAACAGAACAACAACGAATGACAACACACGATGCAACAACCGTCGCAAACAATAACTTATTACCACCACTACCACCACCACCACCGCCACTACCATCACCAATACCATCAGTGCTCCAGGCATTATGAAAATGACTATTTTAGGATTGATAAAATGACAACTAAAGAATTGTAAAACAGATTCTGTCGGCATCTGCAATTAACGTGTAATGTAATAGAATATTTATCTATCTCCTCCACAGTATCCTCTTTTCTTCTACGTTTACTTTACAGTGGACCAGTCTTGATATTAATTTTGTCCGTTTACCTCTGGCGTGTGTTTTGCTATTTCTCGAATGAGAGTCGCTGCATTTTTCCGAACCCATCCATCATTGTCCTTGAGTGAGGTGAGGACAGCTGGAAAGATTTCCGCCTCCACTACCATCTCCGCAAGATCCACGTTGTGTTTCGCAATTTGACTCAATGCAGAAAACACATTTTGCTAAAAATCAACAACAGAACAGACAAAATTAATCTCTGCACAAGCAATCTACAAGAAAAAGTAAACATTCAGAATAGTTGAGCATTACTTGAGATTCAACGTAGAAAAATGTGTCTTCATCTGAAGAGCTATCATTATTAACCATTAAGGAGAGATTTCATTTGCATAGTTATCCCACCAATTTTTTACAGAGGGAAATCAAATCTCTGAAGGGAAAAAAATAAACATCTGACGATATAAAGAGACTAAACATCTGAAAGATAAAGAAACTAAATGTACAATGACATAGAGAGTGATTAAATGTGAGAGAGAGACTAAATCTCTGTAGAGATAAAGAGCATTCTTCCAGCATCAATTCAAGAAATAAAAACTCAATCTGCTTTTAGAAAACAGTTAAAGCTGCACCTGCTTTGAGCTGTTTGCATTCATGCTGAACTTTGACAATTTTGTATTATGACATTGTGTGTAAAGCATCCTAGAAGTAGCTTGCTACCGGCGATGATATATAAATTGTCTTGATTACAATTACAATTACAAATAGACTAAAAGTGTGAAGAGACAGCTGAATGTGCTAGAGAGTGTAGTGCTCAGAGACTGAGTTGGCTGACCTTAAGTTTTGGACTGGGATTAAGAATCATCTGAGCGAGATGAGCAATTGCGCCGGCATCAACCACAGTCTGAGCAAGCTCCAGTGAATGCTTGCTGATCTGACTGAGAGCCAGAGCAGCGACGACCTTCAGTCGAACTTCTGGTTCCTGGAGACAAAGGACGAGCAACGGAATGGCTCCAGCATCAACCACTGACTGAGCCAACTCTAAAAGAACATCATCGAAACAAATCAATTTTATCACTGAAACAGTTCAATGCATCTTAACCTCATTCCATCAGTCCATCTTTAGATCATTCAATCAGCCCAGTTTTACCTCATTTCCCACAAGTGTCTATCTTCACCTCATTTCTTCAGTCTACCTTTACCCCATTCACTGTTACTGGATGAAGCGGAGAACAACCAGACAAATAGCAACAGTCCACATCGGTGGAACTTGAGGCCAAACTTGACTCCTCCTCAACGTAAGCCATTCATTTGAACCTGACATTCAGTGTTTAACGTTGATGATGATGACACAACCTCACAACATACATTACATATACAGCAACTCAAAGTAACTTTAAACATTTATTTCAATAAATGTTGTAAGATCCACGAGGCTGTGCAAGACAAGTTCTACGCAACAAAAAAGTCAGAATCTATGAAAAACAATAACACAACAACAGTTTTGTTTAATTTAAAGAGAAGATGAAGCGAAGAAGAATTGTTAATGAACCTGGAATGAACGGAATGGATAGCGAACCTGAATTGTGACGAGAGACGGCATCCAGGGCGCGCGTGGCCGCTTCCTTCACATCCGGGTCAAACTCTTCGAGGCAGATGACAAGAGCGTCTAACGCTCCACAATCAACAACTGACTGTGCGAGTTCAGGTGAGTGTTTGGCCACAGCGTACAGGACCTGTGCTGCCACCTTCTTGTATTTTCGCTAACATAAACAAACCATTTGTCGTATAATAACTTATAATCACAAATTATTTCTACAGAAATCCTCTCGTTTTGAAATGTCTAAAGTCTCACCGATTGCTCAGCTCCCATATTTTACAGAATATGAGAACACTGGAAATTCTTTTTATGCAAACCTAAATTTTAAGATGATTTATTTGTAATTAAAAAATACAACATCGACTGGTGAGATTGAATTGCCACAAGTAGGAAAACAAGCAGTCAGCATAATCTGCTATCAAACTGCTTCCTGCTGAACATCTTTCTTTCTCACTAAGTTTCTACGTGCTTGAAAGTCATTTACAACTTACAACTCTATCTCCACCAAAACCATTAAATTAAATTAAATCTCAACAAATGACCCACTGGCAGAGAATATGACAATAGAGCTTGACCATTATATTTTCAATGGCATTTGAAAAACCTAAGATTTTATTAGCTTCTCAAGTTTGCTGGCCATGTCAATTTATTTAATCAGGGTCTTAAAATAAACTTTCAACTGAGACAATTTCAACAACAGATCAGGTGAATGTGTCAATTCTTCACCAAAGAATTCTCTTTAGAACTGCTTTCAATAAAAAAATGCCCATATAATCACAGTTCAATAAATAATTTGATTGACATCCACACAGTGATGGCCACAGTGATGGCAGCAGGACGTGGTGACCTACATTTTGTTCTGACAGAGAGTAGACCAGTTGAGGTAGGATGTCGCCCTTGACAACGGCCTCAGCCAGGTCATCGTTATGGCCAGCCAGTCGGCTGAGAGCAAGCGCCGCCTGTTGCTGGATGTTGGGAACGGTGTCGAGTAGGAGAGGACGAAGGAGAGACATTGCTCCGGCATTCTGAAGGATCTCAACGTTTTGCGGTCGGTCAGCCAGGTCACAGATTGTCAAGACAAACTGCGTCCTCGCTTTCTGATACTCTTCAAAGGCTAAACAAACAAAACAATTGCAATCTTCTATATTTGATTCTTCATATTAACAGTGGAAAACACAACACGTTACAAAGACCAGTTCCATAAAGATTATGGTAGCAATCAAATGCTGCCATTGCGATTATGAGCCACGAGATCTAGAAGCAGAATTTGAATGCAGGTCAGTAAATTATTCATTGATTGCTTTGTCAAGTCAGAATCAGGTTCAGAGTCATTGTCTGAAGAACAAGATAAGTTATGATTGCTGCCAGGAGATCAGAGGAAGTAAGCTATTATGATTAATTACAAGCTTGATAAACTCATGTCGTAGGCATTCGACTTGAAAGTGGAGAGATCCCTTGACTGGAAGTCAAAGCGAGAGAATACTACAACTGAGCAAATGGAACAATGGATAGCATTTCCTTTCGACTCCAAACAACAGCCATCAATCGAAACATATAAGATTAACATTTATACGTAGGATAAAGCCTAACATTTATACGTAAGATGAAACCTAACATTTATACGTAAGATAAAGCGTAACATTTACACGTAAGATAAAGCGTAACATTTTATAGGTAAACCAATGTATCACACATACTATGTAACAAGTGCAGGACAGTAAACAAGAAGGCTAATTGAATAATTACGTACGTAAGCACCCATTATTAATGCGAGACAAATACTCACATGTGACAAAATAAAGGCAGATGATGTAGATTAACGTGACTATATAATTCATTGAACATCAAACTACACAAGTACATATTTCATCTAATTGTGTTCAACCCTTCTGAGCTTTCAGCCACAATTAAACGCAGGCTGTGAATTAAGAGGTCAATTCTTTTCCTCTCCATTTGATATTAATCTGGATTCTCCAAGAGACTGTGATTTTTCTGTTCGAGATTTCATTCAAGACGTCCATCAAGCGATGCATTGATTAAGGCGCAATAGAAGTCATATATGACTAGATTAGATCATTTCCATATTGACATCCACTTAACCATCATTGGACTCGTGCTGACCTTCGAACCTCACAACACATTTAATTTAAAGATATTTACACTGGACTGTGACTGAAGAGAGAGAGAGAGAGAGAACTTGTTACGCATCCCGACAGAATATGTGGCAGAATTTGTTTCTATAAACACGTCATTAAAATCCAATGAATGAGGAAACACCACGCACTCCAACGCATCTTTATCTTCCTCTCTCCCTTTCGTTAAGAAGAAACAATGTTTTTACCTTGCAGAATCTTTCGTTGACTCATTTTTAGCTTCGAACATAAACCGAATGTTTTCGAGCACCGACCACAACTTCACATCTGCCGTCGTCAAGCCGTTGCCATTGGAGACGGAACAACAACCAATCACGTTGGCTTATTCGCGTCAGAGAAAAATACCTAAAATTCTTTTAAAATATTATTATTTGATATATTCTATATGATCGAATATTTTTAAATTTAATTTCGACACTAAATTAATTTTAGAATTTAATTTCTTCTGTATTTGCAATAAGAAAATAATATAAGCTTATATCCGCGGCGATGGAACTTAGTGGCGCACCCTAGCGAACATTTGAGGTATGCTCGTTTCGCGGCCTGGTTTGTTTTCATTTTCTCTCATTTCAAATAGGTACACTTTTCAGAATTTAAAGGATGCTACCGAAATCACTAGAATAGGCCTCAAAAGCGCGCCTGCATTAATGTTGCATAATTAGACGAAATTATGTAACACCACATATATGTGGTAACACCATATTTGTATAACTGTTCTCTGATTATCAAAGAGTGAGAAGTAAGTATGTAAGCCTGTGTTCTTCATTGTCATTGAGCCGCCTGGAAACGCACTGCGTGAACATAATAAATTATCATGCATAAAATTAATATTCATAGGCCTAATGATTAAGCAACTGAAAACATAACAAATTTCGGAGCAGTGTTGACCTTCGGTAAGAATTCCCACTGAAAGGTGTAATTTTCCGTCGAGAATTCTCACTGAAAGTGTTCAAATGGGTGCGGCCTTCGTAGCTGTGTTGAAAGTTTTAAATTATACAGTAGGCTAATAGGCCTAAGGAGAACGAAAAGCAATAAGTCATTTGAATTGTCATGTGATAAAAACTACCAGGGTTTTGCATAATGCGTCGTAATCGTAAACTCAAAATTTCTAAGGCGCTAATCGAAAGCCAAGCGCGGGACACCAGCTTATATATTCACGAGCGCTGCGTCGAGTTAAAAGGGTTGTCTGTAGTTGGAGGGTGAATGATCAAATGAGACAGGGTAAGAGTTCTTGAAAATGAATGTCTTAAGTCTCGAAAAGTCCGATGTGTGATGGATAGAGGAGCATGAGGAAGGTGATGGTCTTCAGTCTTCACGGGTGGAGTTTATCAGGGGCTACGAGGCTAAGCCCCCCCCCACCCCCAAGAAGACCCAGATTCATTTTTTACCGTGTAACTGGTATATTTTCTCGGGCTTAGGCTCTTAGCCCCCCCCCCCACCAAGAAGGCACACTCAGAAATTTTGTTGGGGGAATGGTTCTGTTTATGAATGCAAAAACTTCCGAATGACTAAAAAAGGTCATCAACTTTTTGGGGCCGAGAAAACATTTGTCGGCCCCGTTCGTTCTGGACCGAGTCTCAGCCCCAAAAAATTTAGCCCCTCCAAAAACGGAAACCAAACTCCGCCCATGATGGTGTGTGATTAGTAATGATGGTGGAGGAATTGAAAATGATCGGAACTCAGCAGGCAGGTCATTTCAAAGGCGTGGGGCTGAGTTGGATATAACTCGGTTGGAGAACTTGAGATGACTTGTGACCGGTGGTTGAGAGTGTAAGGCAGGCGGATGATCGGGTAGAACGGGTAGGCTGTATGCCATGGTGAACAGTTCGTGAAGATATCTGCAGACTGTGAGCATTGCAAAAAGTTGTAGGTTAAGGAGAGAACTTTTAAGTGGATTCGCTCCGAGATTTTCAACTAGTGAAGTGACTTGACAATGGGGTGATCATCCCCCGGTGATGTGATGTTGTCTGGATGTTCTAGCAAGAGAATTTTGTATGAGTTGGAGGCGCTTAAGTTGTGTGGAATCAAGGTTTAAGAACTGAGAGTTGCAATAATCAAGTTTTGAGTGTACAATGGACGTCGCAATAGTGGAAGCAGTTTTGAATTCGAGCATAGGTCTGATGCGGCGGAGGTCCCGGATGTGCATGAAGCAGGAACGCGATAGGTTAGAGATGTGGTTAGAGAAGGAGAGATGCGAATCAAACACCAAGATTGCGAACAGGAGCATCAGAAGTAAAGGTAATTAAGGGATGAAGAGTCTGCATAGGATAATAAGTATAACAAGTAATAGACGACCGTCGCAACCTAAGATATCTGGCTAGGCTTGTGAAGCACGGGAGAGGGATTATCTCGGCCATAGAGGTCATCGAACTTGTTCTGGTCGGATTGCAGGAGCTTCAACCTACGATTTAATGTATTATTGCGTTAGTATACACAGGGTGAGAATTGTTGGGGGTTGACCGTTGAGGTCTTATGGTTTCAGAATACCAGTTTTTCTTATGGTTCCATAGTAAAGTCTACTTTTCACACCCCTACTCCAGGCGGATCATCGTGCTGATGAGCTCTGACTAGCATCAGCAAACCATGGACCATGCAAAGGAAGCATAGAATTAGTTTTCTCAAAATCAATAATTATTTATTTCGGAAGTGTGCAACTTTTTGCAAGTTAAGCTTTTTAGTGGAATCCTTGCTCAAAGTTAAACCTTTCACTACGTAGGCCAACGCTAAGCTGAAAGCTAAACTTCTCAGTGGAAACTGTTGTTTTCTCTCTATGGGAATTTTTAGCTGAAAGTTCAACTTATGAATTCGCAGTAGGCTAACTGAACATAAACAACCCAACATTGTCTGATTGAATATTTAAAACAAAATAACAAGTTCACGTCAAAATACTTAACAAGATTGACAATTGATCGACTGTGTAGTTTCTTACCTAATAAATATCTTGAGAGCTTAAGCTTGTGTACCATTATTAGGCACATTTTTCATTGACAAACAAACCTTTAATTGGGTCATCAATGGCAATATATATATATTACCATATATATTACCATATATATATTACATAGCTATAAGCATCTGATAAAAATAAACGTCTTGAGAGTTTAAAAATTATATGCTCCAATGACGTCATTTCACTGTTAAAACTTCACAAGATTAATTTTTCTGCCAGACTAAAAAAGTACAAAGTTGAAAAAGAAACACTCTGCACCGGATATCATTAATTTTCATTGTCACCTGTAGGCCTACCACACAATCAGCCACAGTAGACATTGAACAAGCAATACAACAACAACAAAAGAATTATCCGTAGACAGTGCTCTCTCTCTCTCTCTGATCGAATGGACTGAACAAAACGTAGTGTGTAATGTCAGAGCATAGTAGCGAAATGCACTTTGAGCTAAATGTACTTTCAGCCAGAGGTACTTTCAGCCAAAGGTACTTTCAGCCAGAGGTACTTTGAGCTAATTACCAATCCAATCCACGATGGCTAGTTTTGCTACTATGAGCTAAATGTTAACCAATGCAACTGAGATGCTTTGAGCAAATGGTGATAGTTAATTTGAGCAGAGTTTGGCAGAATTATTATGTTCTTTAGAGCTGCTTCGAGTCACATGGCCGCGAGCACTTCATCAGAAGCAGCCTACTTTGAGTTATCAAGTATAACCAATCATTGAAGGAGATTGCTTTGAGCAGAGAGTAATTAACGATCTCATTTGAACAACTCAACCGTCATAATATCTGTAGAGACTGAAGTTGAGTCAGCTATTGATTTTCAATACAATAATCTTCTCGATCAGATCAGTGTTGAATTGGCTGCGGTGCCGGTGCCAGCGGTCGCTTAGCAACTAAAAAGCAAAAACAACAACAGAATATGAGAAGATTACTTTTTGGTTCACAAGATCATTATATACAGTCAAGGAAAACTAAATCATTCGGATATCGTAAAGCATCTGCAAGATCGTCATGGTTAGCACCTCCTTAAAGTTGCCTGTAACGGGTAGCCAAAGGGATTCACAAACATAGGAACAGAGTTTACATGGAATGCATTGCACAAACATAGGAACAGAGTTTACATGGAATGCATTGCACAAACATAGGAACAGAGTTTACATAGAATGCATTGCACAAACATAGGAACAGAGTTTACATGGAATGCATTGCACAAACATAGGAACAGAGTTTACATGGAATGCATTGCACAAACATAGGAACAGAGTTTACATGGAATGCATTGCACAAACATAGGAACAGAGTTTACATAGAATGCATTGCACAAACATAGGAACAGAGTTTACATAGAATGCATTGCACAAACATAGGAACAGAGTTTACATAGAATGCATTGCACAAACATAGGAACAGACTTACATAGAATGCATTGCACAAACATAGGAACAGAGTTTACATAGAATGCATTGCACAAACATAGGAACAGAGTTTACATGGAATGCATTGCACAAACATAGGAACAGAGTTTACATGGAATGCATTGCACAAACATAGGAACAGAGTTTACATAGAATGCATTGCACAAACATAGGAACAGAGTTTACATAGAATGCATTGCACAAACATAGGAACAGACTTACATAGAATGCATTGCACAAACATAGGAACAGAGTTTACATAGAATGCATTGCACAAACATAGGAACAGAGTTTACATGGAATGCATTGCACAAACATAGGAACAGAGTTTACATGGAATGCATTGCACAAACATAGGAACAGAGTTTACATAGAATGCATTGCACAAACATAGGAACAGAGTTTACATAGAATGCATTGCACAAACATAGGAACAGAGTTTACATGGAATGCATTGCCTATAGCCATTGCTGTTCGGATGATCATCGTTTGAATAGAAGACATTACTGTAGTATATAAATGGAGACATTAGCTTCGTATAATTTATCATCTTGACTGCACATAAATATATCACATCAGACACATCACAACATACATCACATGTACATCACATGTACATCATATGTACATCACATTTTGCATGAAATAACTTGATGAGTTTGCCAATTGGCTTTTGACCGTCCATTCTACCTGTTGAGTCTTGTTTGGTACTTGGGTAAGACTTCTGCGACTTGACAAAGTCAGGAACAGGAATGTCATTGAACGAGTGGAACGTAAATCTTGCTTCAAATTCTGTAGAAACAAACCCAGAACAACTGCAGGTTAATAACAATGACCAGGAAAATTATACAAGCAACTGGAAATTCTTCCAAATTAACTCCCTCCCTCTCTCTATCTCTGTCTCCATATCTCCCTCTGTGTGTGTGTGTCTGTGTGTGTGTGTGTGTGTCTGTGTGTGTGTGTGTGTGTGTGTCTGTGTGTGTGTCTGTGTGTGTCTGTCTGTCTGTGTGTGTCTGTCTGCCTGTCTGTCTGTCTGTCTGTCTGTCTGTCTCATATATCTTATATCTGTTTTTAAGTTGGTGGATCGATTCCCAACAGATTCATATGATGAAAGCTGGAGACGAGATTTCGAATGCACTGGGTTTGATGTGTCAGCTGCATATAATTATTATCTGACTGTGCAAAAACTTTAATACGAGACCATTATAGTTAATTCCTTACACTGAGACAGACATACCGTATTAGATTGAATCGTATGCATGGCGCACCCATAATCTCATCACTCACCCATCACTCACCCATTACTCACCCATTCACCCATTCACCCATCACTCACCCATCATTCACCCATTCACCCATCACTCACCCATCATTCACCCATTCACCCATCACTCACCCATCACTCACCCATTACTCACCCATTCACCCATTCACCCATTACTCACCCATTACTCACCCATAATCCCATCACTCACCCATTCACCCATCACTCACCCATTCACCCATCACTCACCCATTCACCCATTACTCACCCAGATCGTAGTCGCAATCGAAGCATCCGTCGTCGTCATCATCGTCGTTCTGTTGCGTGGAGTCAGACCGTGAATTCTGCTGCGATGCCTGAAGAGCCTCTCTTCGGGGAGGGGGCGGTCGGCCTGGCAACGGTCTACCGCGGTTGCCATTGACGACCGGCGGAGGAGGAGGAGGGAGGCTGTCGACGGAGGAGGAGGAGTGGCTGGTGGAGGACGGTGGTGGAGGAGGAAGCGGTGGAAAGGAACCGCAGTTTGGACGGAAGTCAGGAGGTGGTGGAGGTGGTAGACTATCTCTTTGATTCAACGAGGAAGAGGAGGAGGAAGATGGTGGTGGAGGAGGGGGTGCTTGGACAGGTGGAGGAGGAAGTGGAAGGTTTCTGGTCGGTGGTGGAGGAGGTGGTGCGTTGGAAGCATTCGATCCCACTTTCCTTTGCGAGGACGGCAGCGTGTTTGATCTGCTGTCGTTGTTATTGAATGGTGGCCTCGGAGGGAAGTTTGGTGCTTCTCTTGTGGGCGGAGGAGGTGGTCTGGCCCCTGTTGGTTTGGGCGGCAGAGAGGATAAGGAGCTTGGAGATTGTCCTGGGGGTCGAGGGGGTGTGAGGCCAGGGATTGGGGGTAGGGGTCGCTGGTTGAGAGTGGACGCTGTCGTAGGTGAGATTGGACCTTCACCCTTCGAAGAGGAAGAGGAGGAAGGGGAAGAAGAGCCGGATGCAGCGGCGGCCATCTGGTTGAGCGACATTGAGAGATTCGGTGGAATGCTGGGAAGCGGTCGTTTCGACACAGAGGAGGAAGACAAGGAGGAGGTGGAGGAGTTGGATGTGGTGGGGGAGGTGGGATCCTCCTGCTGGAAACTTCTAGATCTCTGTCTCTGGAGACTCTGCGTTGATTCTGGTGGAGGACGAGGAGGAGCGGGACGATTCAAGACCTCTGCGCTCCCCGATCTGTCACGAGCACCACCAGCAGCACCACCAACAGCACCACCTACACAAGTACACATGACATTATAAGAAGATTTAACATAACATGACTTAGCAATTTAACCTAACAGGATTCAACATAGCATATAATTTACCATAACATGATTTAGTGTAAAATGATTTACCATGACATGATTGCACATGAGATGATTTAACATAACATAGCATAATTTAACATAGCATAATTTAACATAGCATAATTTAACATAACATAATTTAACACAACATAATTTAACATAACATAATTTGACACAACATAATTTAACATAACATATATATATATATATAATTTAACATAACATGATTTGACACAACATAATTTAACATAACATATATATATATATATATAATTTAACATAACATGATTTAACAAAACACATACATAATTTAACACAACATAATTTAACAAAACACATACATAATTTAACATAACATAATTTGACACAACATAATTTAACATAACATATATATATATATATATATATAATTTAACATAACATGATTTGACACAA
>OX457050.1:92500-147500 GCA_949752735.1 Lumbricus terrestris
TTGGAGGAATATTTTCAATCGGAGGAATAATTTCAATTGGAGGAATATTTACGGTGGATTTTGCTTACGAAGCGTTTTCGACGCCAAGTTACGGACGGTGAATATCGAATCAATCTGAGGAGCCGACCACACGGGAGAAGGAAACTGAGCATCCGGTCGATTGGAGACGCATTTCGGAGTCTGGTGAGAAGATACAACGGGCATACGAACGACATTACGACAACGCAACGCCAGAGAGAGGTATACAAAACTTGCTTGTTTACCCAAGGAGCCAAAAGAATTAAAGTCAGCCAATCACAGATAGTCATAGCCACTCCCTCGATTTCTTCACGGTAATCACTGAAGTAAAGAAGAAAGATGGAGAAACTTACAGAACAAAAGCAAGCCAGTATAAAAAAGATGTCTTCTGATCGATTAATAAAGTTATTAATTGAAGAGGGTCTAGACGTAGAAGAAGTCGAAGAGATGTCTAGAGAAAATTTGATGGGAGCATTAGCAGAGGTTTGGCTTAAAAAGGAAGCTGAAGAGAAAGGTGCAGTGGGTGGCGTTGAGGAGAAACCAATTGAAAAACCACCGGCACCGATGTCTATGGAGGCGTTGATGCAATTTATGATGATGAGGGAGGAGCAACGCAGACAGGAAGAGAAAGAGAAAGAGGAGCAACGGAGACGAGAGGAGAAAGAACAAAAACAAGAAGAGAAAGAAGAGCAACGTAGACGAGAAGAGAAAGAGGAGAAACGTAGACAAGAAGATAAAGAGAAAGAGGAGAAACGTAGACAAGAAGATAAAGAGAAAGAGGAGAAACGTAGACAAGAAGATAAAGAGAAAGAGGAGAAACGGAGACAGGAGGAGAAAGAACGAACAGAAAAGCTTCGACTAGAGGAAAAAGAAAGAGTGGAAAAAGCAGAAAGGATGAGACAACAAGAGATTGAGATGCAGAAGCAGCAGTTCCAGCTTCAGCTAGAACAACTGAAAAGAGATCGTGACGAAGCAGAACGAAGAAGAATGGAATTGATGATAGAATACGAGAGGGCAAGGAAAGGTGATGAAGAAATACGAAAACAACAGATTGAAGAGCAAAAGATTCGTGAGGAAGACAAAGAAGCCATGCGTTTGGCAGAATTACAAAGAGCCGAAGAGATTCGACAGGAAGAATTGAAAATGGAGAAAGAAAATTTGGAAAAAGCGGAAAGAGAAAGGGAAGAACAATTAGAATTAGAACAAAAGAAACTCGCTCTTAAGGAAGCTCAGCTCCGAGAAATGGCTATAGAAAAGGAGGAACGTAGAAGACAGTTAGAATTGTTGCAGCAGAAGATAGAACAAGAAGAACTGCGTAGGGAAGAAGATCAAAATAGACTCAAGAAAAGAGATGAAGACGACAGAAGAAGCCGTGAGGAGTCAGAACGAAACAGGATCAGAGAAAGTGAGACAATGGTGTCCAAGATTAAAAGGATAGGTGATGCAATGAAACACGTATTACCTAAGATGCCATATGATATGATGGAGGTGCCATTATATTTTGAGACAGTTGAGAATGCATTCAACAGTTTTACGGTGGAAAAGCAGTTTTGGGTCAAATTGCTGTTGCCACTAATGACGCCAAGAGCAAGAACGGTGTTGAACCGATTGTCTTTCGCTGATCTAGACGATTACGACATAGTGAAAGAACATTTACTGAAAGAATTCAAATTGACAGCGAGAGAATATCGATCACGATTTGGAGATGCGAGGAAAACGGCAGAAGAAACATACACGATGTTTACAGCAAGATTGAAGAATCTGTTGAACTATTATGTCAGAAGTAGGCGAGTGGGCAAAAGCTACGAGAAGTTATTTGATCTATTGGTGGCGGATAAATTGAAAGAATGTCTACCACCAGGTCCACTACAGTTCGTACTAGCAAAAGAGGGTACTGAATGCTTTGAAGCTAGTAATGTTGCAGAACTCGCAGACGTACACGTGAACAATCGAATTGGTCTAATGTTTCAAGACAAACCGAAATATGAAGCATGGGGAAATAGTTCGAAGCAACCCAGGTGGAATAGTAATAACAAAGAAACAGGAAACCAAGCCAGAAATAACGAAGCAAGGAATGATGGTGCTCCTGGAAGACAGTTTGGTCAAGATAGAAGAGAAGCAACGGGTGACAGACAAATGTACAGTCGAATTCCAGTGATGGGACGCCAAAGAGAAAACAATACAGCGTACAATTACAGGCGGGAGAGCACTGAACAGAGAGGGATTGTTAAGAAACGTTGCCATAATTGTCAGTCAGACCGACATCTGATAAAGGATTGCAAAGCACCACCCAGAATGACAAATCTGAGAAATAGATTTACTCGAAGTGCAGAAAATCTCAGAGTAAATCAGATACAAGTAATGAATGCACCGAATCAGTCTGAAGAACAAGACAACCGCGAAACGGAAGTGAAGTCAGTGATGAAGTGCACGCCTCAATTTGCTATACAGAGAGAAATAGTAAATTCTGCTCCAATTAAAGATACTGGTCGAGAAACAGAAAGCAAAGATGAATGTCAACGTACGAAGAAGTCTTTACTACAGCATGTCAATGTAGAGATACGTGGAAATGATGACAGTTGTCATCCCGTGCAAGTCAGAGCGCTGATTGACTCTGGTACTGAGATTCCAGTAATCAATGAGGAATTGTTGAAAGGAGCGACAGTGGAAGAAATTGGCAGAGTACATTTGCAATGTGTGGCTGGAGAACCCATTCCAGCTAAGTTGGTGAAAATCGAAGTGCGGATGAGTTGTCATAACGAAGGAGGAGATTTGAAAGACAAGGGAGTAAATATCGCGCCATATTTAACCTTGGTGTGTGCCAGCATTCCGGCAGTCTTGTGCAAAGATAACAAAGAAAAGTTCTTGCTGCATCCAGAGATAATCGCAGAACTGAAAGAGGTTCCACCAGTGAGTGTATTACAAGGAGAATTGCAAGCGAATGTGACTACAAGAGCACAGAGTCGGAGAAGAGAAGTGGAAGAAGGAGAAGAGGAAAAGTCAAATGAAAGTTTGCTAGTTGAGGACACAGAAAGCGATGATGAACAAAGCGTTCAAGAAGAAGAAGAAGGAATAACATCCGGAAACAATGAAATTGAAGAAGAGATGGTTGCATGTGAACGTGATAATGATGATGATTCTGAGAGTGATGGTGAAATAGACACGAGTATGAGGGATTTGTTTGCCGAGAATACGAGTGATGAAAGACAATTGGCAGACGCAAAGAAATTTGAAGAGCAGCAGAGAAATGACGAGTCACTGAGGTCGTGGTGGAAGATAGCTGAAGACAAAGGATCAGAGTTTAGTGTGGTGAATGGGTTGATGTATAAGAAGCATCAAATGTTGGACCAGTTGGTGTATCAGTTGGTGTTGCCGAAGGAAAGAAGAATTCAGGTGATGGAATTGGCACATGAGTCAGTATTTGGCGGACACTTGGGAGAAGAGAAGACAAGGGAACGTATCAAGTTGTCCTTTGTGTGGCCAAGAATGCGTAGAGATGTGGTGAAGTTCTGCAAGTCCTGTGAGAAGTGTCAATTGAAAGCACGA
Source organism: Lumbricus terrestris (assembly GCA_949752735.1). NCBI lineage: Eukaryota > Metazoa > Annelida > Clitellata > Crassiclitellata > Lumbricidae > Lumbricus > Lumbricus terrestris. Next base: position 96,065 of record OX457050.1, read on the forward strand.
AGTTTGGTGATGGATCGAGTGCCGATTACACCAATACCAAGAGAGGATGTACCGTTCAGAAGAATGACCATGGACGTCGTAGGACCAATCGAACCGACTTCAGCAGCAGGGCATAAGTATTGTTTGTGCATCGTGGACTCATGTACAAGATGGCCGACAATATTCTTGATGAAGTCATTGACCGCTAAGGCTGTATGCGAAGCTTTGATGAAGCTGTTCATGGATGTGGGAGTTCCGTCAGTAATCACGAGCGATAGAGGGACGAATTTTACAGCCAGTCTAACAAGAGAATTTCTGAAACTGATGGGGTGTTGTCCTCGATTCGATTCGCCAGGACATCCAGAAGCGGCAGGATTGGTGGAGAGATGGAATCAAACGTTCAAGAAAATGATTCATCATGTCGTTGTGGAAAATCCGAGACAGTGGCATAAAATTATTCCATTTACAGTCTGGGCATTGAGAGAAGTGCCTAATGCAACTACAGGAGTGGCACCGTATTTGCTGGTCTATGGAAAGTTGCCGAGAGGGCCACTCACCATCCTTAAAGAAAGCTGGACCAAAGAAATAAATCTACCACCGAACATTGGAGTGCAACCGGCAAAGTACCTGAAGAATTTAAGAGCAGACATGGAAAAGGCCTTGACATTCGCCGAGAGCTGTGCTGAAGAAAAGCAAAAACAGTACGCCAGTCAATACAACAAAAGAGCAAAAGATAAAGAATTCGAGCTAGGAGAGAACGTCATCGTGCTGTATCCAACGTCAACCAATAAATTGATCTCCCGATGGCATGGTCCATGCACGGTCCTGCAAAGAAGATCCAAATATTCGTATCTGGTGGACATGAACGAAAACGGTCGACGGATTATTCATGCTAACAAGATGAGGAAGTTCATTACGAGAACATTGTCTTGTGGTCTGATCGTGGAAGAGGATGACGAATTTGGATCAGTGGTAGAAATACCGCTGAAGGAAGACTATTCAGAGACAAAACAGAAGTCACTTCAATTGGATTACGAACAAATTGGACATCTGACCAGCGAACAGCAGAAACAATTACTTGATGTACTGAATCGATATGCAGACAGATTTTCAGACCAACCTGGACTATGTACATTAGTAGAACACGAAGTGGTGCTGAGACCAGACTTTCGAGAAAAAGAATTCGTGGCATATCGAATACCATTAATATACCGAGCAGAAGTGGAAAAACAAATACAAGAGATGCTGAAAGAAAACATCATTCAACCATCGTCAAGCAGAATGGCAAGTCCACTTGTCATTGTCAAAAAGAAGAATGGATCCTTGAGATTGGCTTGTGACTACAGATACATTAACTCTTTTACTGAAAACTGCCGATATCCTATGCCAATCGTCAACGATGTCTTGAGCAAAGTTGGAAAATCCAAGTTCATTTCTGTTATGGACTGTCGCAGTGCATATTGGACTTGTCCTGTGAAAAAGAGTGACCAATGGAAGACTGCGTTTGTTACACATAATGGACTGTATGAATTTACGCGTGTTCCGTTTGGAATGATTAACTCTGGACGGACTTTTGTAAAAGCGATAAATATGATCTTGCAACCGATTCATGATTTTACTGAACCTTATGTTGATGACATTGCAGTGCATTCTAATGATTGGGACATTCATTTAAGACATTTGGAATTATTTTTGAAACAAATAAGATTGCATAATGTAACATTGAACTTGAAGAAATGTGTGTTTGGTAAGAGTGAGGTGAAGTTCATCGGTCACCTCATAGGATCAGGGAAGAAGATGATGAATCCAGACAGGATTGACAGTTTAATTAATTTGAAGAAACCTGAAACCAGGAAGGAAGTGAAGCAAGTCTTAGGATTTTTTGGGTTTTACAGACAGTTTATTTGTAATTTTGCTGAAATTGCTAAACCCTTGACAGACTTGACTAGCAAGAAAGTACCTGATAACATTGTTTGGACTGATGCACATCAGAAATCTTTTGATTCCCTTAAACAGATTGTCTTATCAAATGTGATTCTATATATGTTTAAGGTTGGGAAACCATTTAATTTGTACTGTGATAGCAGTGATTTTGCTGTGGGAGCTGTACTGTCTCAGGTGGACGAGGAAGGGATTGAACGTCCTGTTTCATTTATCAGTCAGAAGCTGACAGATACTCAGAGGAGGTGGGCGACGATTGAGAAGGAAGCCTATGCAATCATATGGGCTTTAAATAAGTTGAAAGAAATTCTTATTGGTTCTAAAATCAATGTGTTTACAGACCATAATCCTTTAGTTTATTTGACTGAATCAATGTCGAAATCTGCTAAATTAGTCAGATGGTCTTTATCATTGCAAAATTTTGACATTCTGTTGAACTATAAGAAAGGTAAATTGAATGTAGTAGCTGATTGTCTGTCTAGATTGTAGTGTAAGATATTTTATGATGTATTATGCTATGGACTATTTGCATTGTCTAGTTAAGGTACGTTCGCTAATTTTTATAGATAATTAGCTCTCTTTAAAAGAAAGGAGGGAGGTAATGTGAGCTAATGTTGTATAGTCTATGTGGTCAGTCGATGTTTAGGCGTACGAATAGACCAGCTCAAGGTCAGCGTCTAGACAGTTAGGCCTGCAGGTGACAGACTGGCGGGAAAGTTGGCGCGGCTCGGCCGACCGTCGCCGGAGAGCGCGAGAGAGAGAGGGATAGGCAGACAGACAGACGGACAGATAGAAGGACAGAGCGGCAAGGGGAAGAGTGTACGTCTAGACAGTAAGTTAAGTTGTAGAAGAAGGAGTTGGTAGTAGAGAATAGAAGACGTTTTAGAGAACAGTGGAGTTTAGATAATAATAGTTGCGTTGCTGTCGTAGAATTCAAGCGTTTGTCGTCGTTGATCCATTGTTGTGTTATTTGCGTTGTTATGAACGAAGAAGAAAATACAAGAAAGAGAGCTTTGTTGTAATTGAACAAGTTAAGAAATTTAGAAACTTATACACTAGCTTTAGATACCGAAATACAGTGACTAGGTTAGGCGTAGGCTGCGCTACTGAACACTGAAGAAAAAGGAAGAAAACTTGAAGGTCAATTGGAGGTTGACAATCCCATTCTCCATTTACACAGAGATAGATGATATGCAGAGACTAAGAAAAATGAAGTCGATAGCTGTTGATTGGTAGATGGAGTGAATCAAGTGGAGGAGGGGAGGCGCATGTAGTCATTGCGTCTCAAAATCTTTTCATGCATAATATTTTGTCTTGCACGAGTCTATGACACGATCAAACCTATAAATACACACGGGTGACACTGATGACATGATTATTATTATTTAGCATATCAGCATATGCTATTATGCTATGCTTCCGTTGTCCTATACTATAATAATGCACCTAGATCTTCGTCAAATAAACGTCCTCACCTTTCAACTTCAGCCTCTGCAGATAGATTTCTCTCTCAAGTCTCTACCTGTCTGTCCGTGTGTTTGTCTGTCTGTCTCTTTCTCTCTGTTTCTCTTTTCTCTCTCTCTCTCTCTCTCTCTCTCTCTCTCTCTCTCTCTCTCTCTCTCTCTCTCTCTCTCTTCCTTTTTCTCTCTGTTTCTTTCTTTGAGTCATGACTTTTGTGATCATTGTGTGATAATTACCCGTATTTTAAAGGGTGTAAAATAATTTGTTATTAGTGGACTATAATATTATGGCTGCTCTTCTCTTAGAGCGTGTAATGCGGGCGACTGCTCGTTTTATAGGTCGTGTACCTAATTAAGTTTGGTCCCATATATTCCATTTACATACGGGATGTCCTCCACAATCCACATACACACTCACGGCCATCATGCAGAACAGGGTTCGGCCTTTAGAGGGACTTCTCGTTTGGGGGGTCCCTCTGTTTAGAATAGCAGTATGAAATAAGTTCTCCAATTCTTCAGAACTTATTTGACTATACTCACGACTTTCCTCTGTGGCTTGGGTCTGGAGCGCCTCTGAATAGTAATCTTGAAGGAACGCTACATAAATTCCACATATAGATAGATGGACGAACTGAAGGATGGACCCAACTCCTTGCTTCCAACACTAAGTAGCAGCAGATGATAGGAAGCGTAAAATAATAATAATAATACGAATGGATTGTCGTCCGTATAGAAAACATTTTATTGGATTTCTTTTCGGACGAGTCATCTTACATCTTACCCCACCAGCTTCAGAATCTTTTTCAGTGAGACCACAACTTAATTATTCTCTGCCTTCTTTTCTTGTGCATGCAACTTTTGCATAGACAAAGACGCGACTATAGAGACACTGACGAATAATTCTGAATATTTACGACATTGCAAACAGTGATCCGCCTTTGCGTTTCTAAACAGATGACCAACTATTCATCTTTCGATTTCAATAGCAATTAACATCCGTGACTTTAAACGCAGACTCGTCTCAATGATGACCTAGCTATTTCGGTGACCCTCTTCTTTAGTATACGATCAGTGTTTCACAGATCGTTTCAGTCGTCATATTTTTGTAATATTATAAACCCGGAAGATCCGCGTTTAGAAGCTGATCTCATGAAAATGGAGAGATGACGATGTTGGAAATGAATCGAATATTGTTGGGTCATTTATTATTATTGAACGTTTGATTGATTTCTCACCAGATGAGTCGACAGTTGAAGCGTTCGTTAGTTGTGTCTTCGTCGTACATCCCTCTATCTCTCTTTATGTCTCTGTCTTTGCTTAACGGGATCGATCCCGCATCGGTTGAACAATCCAGTGAGAAGAAGAGAAGAGATGACGCGTTTTCAATGGCTGCTCCTCACAGCATAGGAAGACCATAGACTAATAATAACGATATAGGATCTTGTGCTCAATGACAAATACACCCCCACACCACCACCACCAACCCCACCTCTGCTCTGCTCTGGCCGAACTTCAGCTGACTTAGATGGGGCGGGTAGGGGGCGCGCTCTCTCTTTGTCTCTAGTTCTGTTCGTCTGTCTGTCTCTGTCTGTCTATGTCTGTCCATGTCTGTCTCTGTCAGTCTATGTCTATTCCATCGCAAAATTGCACCCTACTGTTGGTCATGTGTCTGATGTTAATCGCGAATTCGCATCCGCAACTAACGATTAGAGGGACAGCGACGAGAGAGAGAGAGACAGACAGAGACAGCTACAGGGACAGACAGAGAGAGAAAGAGAGACAGAGACAGAGAGGGCAGAGAGAGACAGGCAGAGACAGAGAGACACAGAGACAGAGACAGAGAGTAGGGTTGTTGGCCGTCGCTCAGTGTGCCCCGCTGCCTCTGTCGCCTCTGCTACGTACGTTAGAGTAGGTCAGAGCATCGCATCGCCTCAGCGCCCCACTCTCCCCCTCCAGGATGCTACACTTAGTCTAATTCTACGTCAAAATATTATCATGCACACACTTCAGCCGATCCAAATATTGTGAGCATAATTATGAATATAAACATACATAATTATAATGGGGGAACTATTTGCACTGAACATGTTATATATCCTAGCTGCTACTGTGCATGCAGAAATGCAACAAAACACTTTTTGTGGAATGTGTGCGCGTATGTGTAAATGTTAGTATTAGCGTTAGTGTGTGTGTGTGTGTGTGTGTGTGTGTGTGTGTGTGTGTGTGTGTGTGTGTGTGTGTGTGTGTGTGTGTGTGTGTGTGTGTGTGTGTGTGTGTGTGTGTGTGTGTGTGTGTGCGTCCGTCAATGAATCCATTGTCGTTATAAGTGCTTGTACAAATAAATAATATACGAGTATATATTATATATATAATATGTCCTTTTCTCGTATAATGAGATCCCTTCTTGTCACGTATACATAGGCTACACGCAAACAGTATGTGTGTGAGTTAGTAGGTAAGTAAGTAAGGGGCCGTCCATAAAGTACGTCACGCGCTTCAGGGGGGGAGGGGTGTAAGAAAGTGTGACAGTTTGTGACAGGGGGAGGGGGTCAGGCCATGTGTGACGTCACACATTTATTTTTTAAATTCTTGTATATTTTTTGTTCTTAGTACCTAAAATCCGACCCGGCCCGGCGAGGCGTGTCTAAAACCCGGCCTGGTGGGATAAAAGTTGATTTCCCGTCACTATCAAAGCGTTTAGGGACACACGTCACTATCAGAGGGATTAGGGACAGTATCCTAGGGTTTAGAGGGTTAGGTAAATGGTTATGTTTAAAAAAAAATTTCCGAAAGTGTGACGTACTTTAGGGGGGGTCCGAGATTTGTGACAGTTTGTGACAGGGGGAGGGGGGGTCAAAAATGGTCAAAAATAGCGTGACGTACTTTATGGACGGCCCCTAAGTAGGTCTATATCTTTAATAAGAATCGTAATCATAATCTCGACACTTCTACAGCGCCCACAAAAGCGAATTAAGTCGCGGGAACCAGTTTATTCACAAGCGTTTGATCAAAACAAAATCGATGGGCAGCGGGTCATATCAAGTCCGGAGAGTCAGGCAGGCAGATAGATGCATAATTATAGCAGCACTATGCAATCAGTGCACGTGCATAGCGAGCTTAATAAATAAATAAACAAGCAAAGAAATGATATTTATAAACTACGAATGGACGATGGAATTATAATAGCTATAGTTACCAGTATACTGGAGCAAACGCGGAAGCATATCGAGATGCATGTTAATCGCAGGTTGACATATTTTAATTGGAGCCCAAATTTATAGCCAGATAGCACAGCTAGGCGGGAGGGAGAGAGGGAGGGAGGGAGGGAGGGAGGGAGGGTGGAAGGAGGCTGGGAGGGATGGTAGGATGGAGGGAGGGAATGAGAGAGGGACTGGCGGGGAACGGCCCGAATCCTAAAATTCCCGGGCAACGCCGGGTACCCCAGCTAGTAACATTTTAAACATGTTTCTTAACCGATATTATTTCGATGGCGATTCTTAAAAAACAGCGGTTATCAAACGGTTGTGTATCGCCGCCTAGCGAGTACAGTTGCTTGTAGTGATCGGGGTCTTAAACAAACAAAATCGCAATTATAACACTCATCATCATTTCTTGCGTCTATATTTTCTTTGCTCCTTGACCAATAATAATGTAGGCCATTGCGTGCTCCATATAAATTAGATCCAATTTATCCCAACAAATACAGTTGGGTGTATAAACGATATTCTATTCAAGCGTAAATGAACAGGTTAGGATTGCGTTTTTATATCAATGCAAGAAACATAATATTATATTCGTCGACTTGTAGATGGCGCTAGATGTCTTCAAAACGGACGACTGGTGTTGACTCTTTGTGCGATGCATCGTTCGTGGCTTCAGAGCAATGAGTAATGTTATGAATGCGATGCTTTAATCGGACGATTCGGTCGACGACGACAACAAAAATCGCAAATTATCACAGAAAATTAACAGGTAGACTTTCGGGAAGCTTTGACCAGATGCATTATTTAATTATGTTTTGCTGTTGCTTGATTAGAGTTTGGTTTTCTGTTTAACGGTTTGTGTAAAGTGTGATGATCGGCGTGTAATGATCCAGACGACATGTAGTGGCTGGTGATGAGTGGCTGCAGCAGGGGATGCGTATCTTCTGCTGCTGAGGTCGGATGGGAATTCCGACTAAGACAGGGATTGAATTTCTCAGAAACTCAATCCCCGGCCTAGTTTTTTATATATTTTTTTCTGTTTACGAGACTGTCAGCAATTGAACCAATAGATGGATGGATGAAAAGATGAATGGATGGGTGGATTTGGGTGATAGGGAATGATGCTGCTTTTTAAGGACTAAGGAATTAACCACAATATGGGACGAATTCCACGTGGGCTGACCTTGTTGGTGACCTCCAACCGAATCTGTTTTCAACTGCGATTCAAGACATATGAAGGTCATAATTCTGTCTTATATGGTACTTCGAAATACATCAAGGAATTAATTGATTTGAGGGAAATATGTTGACAATTCTTGAAATGTGTTGACATTTCTGTGATTTGATGTCATATGGATTTGATGAGCCAGCCATCTGTGCTTTGCATAGATCTGTAAGTTGTGTCCTGTTTGAAAATTCTAATTTGTTGATTGTACAGCTTTGAAATTGGTTCGTGCTGCCAAACATCTGTCTTCAGCTGCTCTAAGTTAAGAAATTCTGGAAGTTATTTCAAGAGAAACTGTTTTTGCGATGAATGTTTAGAACTATGGCCTGATTAATTATACATGGTTCTAGATTTTCTGATAATATCTTTGTGAACTTTAGGAGCGTGAGTGGGAAGATATCTAGAGGTGGATGAATGAATGATGTGTTATACAGTGAAATGAAGACAAATGATCATGCAAAGTTATTACATGTATTACGAGTGAAAGGATGATAAATGGGAGAGTCATGCTGTTGCTGGTCAGCCAACACCTGTATTAGACTGCAAGGTCTGATTAGACGAGTGATATATTCATTGATGCAGCATTTCGCGGGATGATTCCAAGGTTTCCGAGCAAAGTTGTAAATAAAAGAAATTTTAGTGAGAAATTTTACTGGAATACATTTCAATTAACTTCATGTGAAAATGCACTGAACGTTTGGAACAACAGTTCTGTCGGTCGTCTTATGTGGTTTTTTCATCCGTTGAGTGATTCTCCGAATATTTCATTGTCCATTTTCAATCCTGTTACTATTTACAGACATCACAGCTGAGTCTTACGTAGGCCTACATCAGAGTTGTAAATCTGAACAGAGAAGCAGACATTAATCTTTGTTATCGTTGTCTAAACGAAACTAATTTGAGAACTGCATGATTTGACGCAACAGTTTGAGAAGTCAGATTATCGCACAGCAGTAGAAAAACTAATTTTGCATTTTTATTTATTAGTGTAAAATTTAAATTTTTTTAGTAACTGTCGTGTAAGCCTGGATTCTCTATACTGTGTCTCTTTTGTTGAATTTAAATGAAACAGCTGAAAATATGAAACCAGCTTTCAAGCATCAAACCAATTATTGACAAAACTACACGAGAAAAAAAGCGCTGTTCGCATTCTAACTTCGTGTCAATCTGGTGAATCGCGATTCGTGGTTTTAAAAACAGTGAAATTTAATTTGCATATTAAAGAAAAAATATACTTTCTACTGCAGTGTTTGTTTATGTATATGTACAGGGCAGGCTACAAAAGTATCCTAAGGTATTTTTGTCAATATTTTGGCCAGAAGTAAGAGTTTTAAAATCACATTTTACAGACTTAAAGGCAAGTAGTATTTACAAACAACAGCTGTATTTTACCAAAATATTTGAAACAGAGCAAAGGTTATATCACTGGGCCCTATAGGCTATAGGACTAAGTGAGTTCATCCACTGTTTTTGACCATCTAAAAACAACCTTAGGGATATTTTTTGGCCCACCCTGTAAATTAGAATGCTTTTCAGTCATTATATGCTTCAATGCGTTTAGTTGAGATCGGGGTTCCGCAAGAAAATAATGAGACGCGAAGGGTTCCGTGACCCCAAAAGTTTGTGAAACACTGCATTGATGTATAATTTGACGCCTGTGTGTGTGTTGCCAGATGGGATTCAGGTGTTAAATCTGCCTAAGTTATGTCTTTACATTCATGACTTTGCTGCCCTTTAAGGTGACCACTTTAAGTCTAGAACCCGGATCTCTAAACCCACTTGTAAGTTGTAGCCTATATTACGTCTTTGTGATCTTTGTCTAATGTTCTGACATTTCTTCAATTGTCATATAAACACGGGGAACGGACATTAGCCCCCCCCCCCGGACACAAATGTCCGGGGGGGGCTAATGTCCAGGGGCTAAGCACTATAAACACGGGAGCCTGTGTGTGCGCGTGTGTGTTGCCAGATGGGGTTCAGGTGTTAAATCTGCCTAAGTTATGTCTTCATCACTTTGCTGCCCTTTAAGGTGACCACTTTAGGTCTAGAACCCGGATCTCTAAACCCACTTGTAGCATATATTATGTCTTTGTGATCTTTGTCTAAATGTTCTGACATTTCTTCAATGGCCATAATATAAACACGGAGCCCGAGCTGTCCTCTGCTCTAGTTGCTGTGCTTTGTCTCTCTGTCTCACTCTTTCTCTCTCTCACTCTCTCTATTTCTCTCTCTTCTCCCAGCCAATTATCAGTTCTCAAAGTACAGTTGTCCCTATAGAGTTATAGTCTACATACATACCTCTGCATGATCCATGACCAGAAATCCAGCAGTGCTTATTTTGTCTTGGCATTGAGCTCAGTTTGAGAATAGTATCTGGACTTAAATTGAGGTTATGTGAACTACGGAATGTGAGAATTCTGGTGGGGGAAGAGATATTGTTGATATGGACCAATTATTTGGCTGTGAAAGGAAATTTCTCAGATGTCTAATGGGTCAGTTGGCCGTTTGACAACAGCCAGCCAGCACCCCTTCGGCAGTTTATCGGCTTTATCAACGCACCGTTGTAGCTCCAATGTAGATGTAATCTTGTGCCAATTGATCCAGAGAGGTCTATGACTGTGGGGCCTCTGGTTAGTCAGCCAACTAGTTCTGGCAAATGACCGGCGATTAGGTCTACTGCGAGTGTCGTGTGAGGTCATGTATTTCTCTGTATCATGCTGTGTGAATAAGTTCATTCAATCAATCAATCAATCAATCAATCAAATGGGCAAGCAGTCAGTGCACTGCGAAGAAGTTATCTTGAATCTCTGAGCAATGATTCTTATTCTGAATGAATCTACTAAATCTCTTCTCTTCCAGCCAAGGATAAGTTCTCATAGTACAGTTGTCCCTATAGAGTTGTAATCTAGATACATACCTCTGCATGATCCATGACCAGAAATCCAGCAGTGATTCTTGTTTTGGCATTTACTAACTCAACGCTTTTAAGAAAAGTCAATTCTGGACCAAAGTAGCAAATGTCTTATGTATTTACTTATTTGCTGATCATGCTGGTCAAATCTATATGCTATTGTTAAGGCAAATAATTGTTCTTCCTGGAATGGATTGGGACAATGATGATGATGATGACGACGATGAAGTGTTTAGACTTTTTAATTGTGACTTTCAATTCCAAGCAGACTGAGAGACAGATTGATGACGATTCATTTCTTCAGGAAATGGTTTTCAACTTTTCTGAGCAGTCAGCTGTCAGTCTTGGCAGATCAAATGATAAACTGTCTAAAGACACATGTCACGTGTGTTTCGTCTCATCTTCTATATGTTCAGTAGAAGTGACTTTTGATTAAATTGCAGAAGCATTTTCGTCTGAAAATCCTCTTAATATCAGCATTTTCAGTTGTATTGTTGTATTGTTGATGCGATGCAAACATTGAGATGTGATATTAAAAAGTGATCCGTGAACGATCGACGGTCTAATAATAATAATAATAGTTGCATTAACCAATGACAGAGTTGCAGACAGAACCAATGATACAGAGAGAGACAGGCAGACAGACATAGACAGACGGACATGGCAAAGATGGGGTATATATAATATATATATATATATATTATATAATTATATAATATACCTATATATTATATTATTATATATAGTTAGTGGAATGGATGCTCACAGTTCCCGCATCATTATTTTCTGCCTCTTTGTTGTTGGTTTGATGTGGGAGGGGGTGGGGAGCATTGGCTATAATTATGAGAATTGAGATTCCATTAAACTATGCTTCATGTAAAATTCATGTCTGGAAAGTGCAGATATTACTAATGTGACCTGAGTGATGCTGGTCTTTATTGTCTGGCACCTTCCTTAGAACTGCCAGCTGAGAGGAAACGTTGTGTGTAGATGTTGAAGTGGGACTGAAGAAGAGTGTCTGGTTGGTGTAGTCACTGTAGTGAATGCTGTGACCTCTCATATCGTCGTTGCTGCTTTGTCCCACAGTCGTCGTTGTCGTTTGTCCTCCTCATGCAGCAGCAGCAGCGTCTTCGTTGTACGTCTTAATTATCTGGACCAAGTCAAAGCCAAAAGAATAAAATATGTTGGCAAAGAGATTGGATGATTGACAGAATGTCTGGGTCATGTTAACCGAGGCAGAATGGAATGAGAGAGGGAGAGAGAGACAGACAGACAGAGAGAGGGAGGGAGAGACAGACAGACAGAGAGAGAGAGGGAGAGACAGACAGACAAACAGAGAGTGAAAGAGAAAGAGAGGCAGAAAGGAAGAAGACAAGTGCTCTTTTTTCTTCCCTGGATGCTGTTGACATTGTAGGGTTAAAAGTGAAGTTCTTACCAGTTGACCTCTGTCTGACCTCTGTTGACCTCTGTCTGACCTCAGTGCCCTTCTTTCCCACCGCTGGCTGCTGCTGCACTGTTGATGATGATGTGGTTGTCCCATTGGCTGATGCCTCCTTGTGGTGCATTAGACGCCGATCAATCGCTATAGAAAGCTCTATCATCCTTAACTAAAGATGGTTTGTCATCATCCAATCCTCTTCTTTATATCAGTTTTTTTGTTTTTGTTTCCATTCAGTCGTTAAATGTTGATCGTTTTGTTCTGCGGTCGCCTCATCACGTGATCATGGGAAATTGATGACCTTTTGATGGAATGTTTGTGGTTGGAAGGAAGGCTGGAGGATAGTTGGGATGGATGGAGTGGTGGAGAGGGGGGTCGTGGATGATGTATCATGTAGTTGGCCTGGAATCAGCTACTATGGCTTCTGATGGATGGCCTCTCTCATGAGCACTGTATGATATGATTGTTTTCATGTGGCCAATTATGTTGGAGATGATGATGACAATGATGATGATGATGATGATGATTACGATAATGATGGTGGTGATGACGATGATGATGATTGCTCTCAGCTTCTATGCCGATAACAATTACTTCTGCACCTGAGTATCTAGAGTAACCCCAATTTCCATGCATGCAACATATGGTCCCTAATCCTATAATCAACATAGTTCTCAGAATCTTTCCCATGCGAGGAAATCATATAATAACAAACAACAGAATCTGTTTCTTGCATAGATCTCTTAAGCGCTCATTATAGTTTTGTGTTTGGCCAATTTATCCTACACTGATTGAGAGCTCTGCGAACTTTTCCTCTATAGTTATAATTTTTACTACTACTAATACCGCATTAATTACTACTATTGAAGCTGCTACTACTACTACTACTACTACTACTACTGCTTATTCTGCTGCTGCTGCTGCTGCTACTGCTGCTACTGCTACTACTACTGCTTATTCTGCTGCTGCTATTGTTGTTGTTTTTGTTTTGTTGTTCTGCTGTTATTTCTATTATTACGCTACATTGCATAGCAGACAGACATATCAGAGACCAATAATTTATCTTTCTCCAGAAAAGATGAAATGTAATGTCCAGAAACTCACTCAATGCATTAGGTATACTTCTAACTCTTGAGACAAAAGGCGGTTTGTGGTGGGACCACTGCCCTCAGCCAAAACTGTGTAGGGTGCGTTTGGTCTCATTTCCAGCCTCCACAATGAATTGCTACGGGTATGTTAGTGTTTATCAAGCTTCCAACGATGTTTTCTACGAAGTGCTTTCCACCACCATCATCATCAATTCATCATCATCTACATCATCATCATTATCTTCATCTACATCGTCATCATCATCATCATCATCATCATCTTCTTCTCTGCCATATTTTATGTTCACTTCAGATTTGCTTTGAACATTTTTACCTTATCAGTGAATGCAATTGTTTGCTGTTATGTGAAGCAGGAGATGATATATACGTTAATTAATTAATTACAGAAAATGTGTTTTGACTGTTGAATAGAATCCTGTTTGCATTTCTTGCTGTGAAGTACTTCTCCTCTATCTGTTTATCATTCTAATAAAGATAATGGTCATTACATATATATGTATGTATATATATATAAAGATATATATATATATATGTTGTTTCAGCTCTACGCTGTCTTTCTTCATCAATTCTTTTCCTCAGAAAGCTCTTCTTACTTTCATCAAGAAATGTTTTTACTCTTTTCATCGTCAACTTGGTTTTCAATATTTCTGGCATCCAGTTTAATTATTTGTCCACGAAGGAATTAAATTTTAATTCTGATGCCCAGCAATTGCTTGTAAGCATGCATAATGAATGAATGAACGAATGAATGAATGAATGAATGAACGAATGAAACACTTGAGTCAACAACAACAGACACATGTATGTATGCTGGTGACTTCTTTTGCCACAACTACTCACAGTCCCCTATTCAACAGTGTTGACACAAATAGCAGGGTGTGAACTTTTCTGTTTTCCAAATGATGGTTCAGTTCAGTTTGTGATTTGTGTGAATTGTGTTGCTGTAACATCAGATTCAAGATTTCTGCAGTGCAATAAACAACAATTCAATTAAATGAATTCAATTAAATGAATTAAATTTATTCAATTAAATTCATTCAATTAATTCAATTCAGTGTGCTGATTGGATTATTCTTCAACTCTGAAAAAAATCAGAAATTGTGAATATTCATTTTTAGGAATTCAATACAGATGTTTCTCAGCTGTATACGTATTATGTTGTTAGCTATAGTTGGTCTCAGCTGTCCGTTTTGACTTAGATTGCATCACAAGATACTTGTCTGGCCAATGTTTTACTTAACCAGGAAGTTGACAGACTTGGTTTCAAGTGTAAATCTTCAAAATTTCTCAAAGGGAAGTTAAGCTGAGATAGGTTGAAGTAGGTTAAAGATTAACCATTTGTGTAAGTGCTTGCGTGTGTATATACTATATATATATATATATATATATATATATATATATATATATATATATATATATATATATATATATATAACTGGTTAAAGATATGAAGGTCTTTATCCCCAGCTGCAGAGCTCTCTATGATTGCCTTCTCAACAAGGACGGTGTATTAAACAAACCTATTGAAGGAATCCCTTCCTTGTAGCTGAGTTTCGTTCTTGACAACGGTCAACCTGTCTTTCTCATTAAACGAATATAATTATTGGTTTCGGTCTCGGTGTTTACATCATGAATTTCAGATCAAAGAGTTGAGAGATTTGAGGGGCGAAGGATTTGAATGTGGCTATAGATTATGTTGGTTAGAGATACAATTTTCAGCGATCTTATCCCAATGAACGGATTTGAGATCTGTTTGGGTTTCGGTTGGCTTTGTTATTTCTGGTGCGTTGGGTGGATGCAAGGGTCAGAATGTTCTGGATTCTTTGAGATGATTCTCTGTTATGGAAAAAAGAAGTTGGAGTGGTCCATTGTGAAATGAACAATGGAGGAGGGGGCTATTGTGCTGGCGGTTTATAAAGAACAATAGAGAGAGTGACTTTCATCTTGTCTGGAATGAAGACTTTGACAGAACCGTTTTTAGCTAAGAGTTTGCCTCGCATGAACTGTTTAAGAGCGATTTCTTATACAGAGTCTATTCCACCTCATCCTATGACTATGGCTGATATGCTGTTGTTGGTGACTTATATCCAGAAGACATGGACATGGTTTGGCCACAACAACATTCATCAGTTTGCTCTAAAGTCTTCTTCTCTCAAGAGAATCAGTCAGAGGTGAAGAACTGACATTTCGTGACTTAACATGTTGGCAATAAAATTATGTGTCAGTTAATGTGAACTACAACAAGACACTACTTCCAGTCTTCTTAACTTACCTGTAGTCTATTTGGCGGTTTATTATAATGTTGTATTTTGTGGAAAAGACTTTTTATAGTTTCAAAAAGTCTTTTTTTCTTGGTGTCATCTGGAAGTGCTTTGCTTTGCTGCCGGTTGGTTGAGAACAGATTGTGTTGGATGGAGCTATAGGCAGACATAGATAAACATAGATAGACATAGACAGACATAGGCAGACATAGACAGACATAGGAAGGATGGTGTTGGTGTTGTTGGTGTGGTTTTCAACTAAGCGTTATGGTCTGCTGTAGAATTGCAGACAATGGCTGCACCTGATTTCAGACTATGGTCTGGTGGGAATTGAATCCTCATATACCAGCACTTATCTAGACCCGTGCTGCATATGCTAAGTGAACCAGCCCCCCACCCAGCGCCCTCACCCACCCCATCCCAATCCCCCATCCCCATTCAACGGCCATTGGCTGTGGACCGACCACCTGTTTGCATGTTGAATATTGATTGCAAATTCTTCTCTTATCCTTGGAGTATTAAAGCTTACGAAATGTGCAGATTCTGTGCAGAGTCTTTCTGCTTAGTTAGAATGTTGATGCTTTTGTGGTTTGATACATTTGCAAATCATACAACATGTTCTCACATAACACGTTGCGTGATGTTTACCTTTATTGTTTGCCATCGATGTCAATGGCTTACAGTCCCCGTTCTGTACGTGTGCTCCTCTCTTTTTGTATCTGTTTGTGTGTCTCTATATTTCTATCTTTTTGTATCTGTTTGTATGTGTCTCTCTTTCTGTATCTGCGTGTATGTGTCTCTCTTTCTGTGTCTGCGTGTCTGTATGTCTCTCTTTGTTCTCTGTCTCTGTGTTGACATTTGAGAGATTTCTTCACCGAAAACACATGCTTGGTTGACCTGAGAAAAAGCTGTTGAGGATAATTTATTAGAGTCCTGTAGTAACCATTGTCTAGCATTATTATATATACAAAGAGGGCTGGCTAACAAAAAGCTACCCTGAACGAACAAAACGATCTTAGCTCAAGTGGCATGTGCATCAGAACTTTCTTGTTTAATATCACAGGATTTCGAGTTTTATCTTGTTAACTACTGACATGTGAAACTTCAGAGAGAGACTTGTATCTTAAGTTTCAGAAATCTTTTGAAGAGCATATCGTGATACTGCAACCTCGTTAAAACATGTGCGTGACAGACGTTTCCAAAACGTCCAAGTTTTGTCTAAGTGCTAAGCGGCTTACTTGGAGCGGACAGAACAGCAGGACCTAACCTCCCTCCTCCTCCTCCTCCTCCTTGTGCTCCTCCTCCTCCTCCTCTTCCTCCTCCTCTTCCTCCTCTTCCTCCTCCTCCTCCTCTTTCATCCCCATGGAACTGAATTGTGAAACTGCTTTTATAACAGAGCTTAAATTATCTTCTTATCAGTCTATTTTAGGACGAGACAGATGTCAAATGGCCTTTCTTAGTCACGACAAACAAATCTCTGTTTCTTGTCATCAGAATTTATATTCATCATATCAGGAGTTGACTAATTATGTTTCTTTGTCATCAGAAGTCATGACAGATCAATGTCATGCTGCATTGCATGATATTTTGTTAGTATATCACCAAGTATCTTAGTCTTCAAGAATTAACAAGGCTTGGTTTATTATTGTGTGAGTTTAGTGGGAAACCGTTTCACTCAGAGATATGGCCTCAAAATTCAGTGAGACCAGAGGGGGGGGGGCCGTGTCCCAATTGACTCCTTTAGCCGTTGACCTTCTAGCTGTGTTTAGGCTTTCTCTGTATACTCTGAAACTTAGAATAAGGCATTGAAAGTGTTTACCTCATAAAATACCAGTGCTCTGCTTCTTTGAGTAAAAACATTAATTCGTGCACACTGTAAACGAGATTCGTCTGTGAGAAGAAAATATGTCTTGTCAATCAGCCAATCTCTCTGTCTGTCTGTCTGTCTGTCTGTCTCTCTCTCTCTCTTTCTCTCTCTCTCTCTCTCTCTCTCTCTCTCACTTCCAGTGTTAAGACGGATGATCAACGCATCCCAACGATAGCGAAGTTTTCCAGCACTTGCCATCCCAGTTGTTGCCACATAAAAAGGTCATTTGATCGTTTGTTGTGAGCGTGACTGTGGCGCATCTTAGACAATAGCAGACCCTTCCTCCTCCCTCCCTCCCTCCCTCCCTCATTTCCGTCTTCGTGGTATTTCCGGGAAATGACATGTCGTCTGTTTGACGATCATTTTAAGTCTTTCTTTCTTCAATGATAACAATGTCCGACATCGACCATTGTCTGTTGACCTTTGTTTTCTTTCTGCTTTTGTTTGCTATGGCGCCGACTTTGTTGAGTGACTGTTTTGTGTAAACATTCGCCATCATCATCAACATCCCTCACCTCCCTCCCTTCCCATCCCTCCTTCCCTCTCCCTCCCATACTTCCCCTCCCTCCATCCTTCCATCCTATTTTCTTCCTTTCTTCATTCCGTCCAGTGTCCATATCATGGTGCGTGTGTGCTTGCGTCGGCAGCTGACTCTTCTTCTTATGTGTGGTTATTGATGCCGTGGATCGACCTCCTCTCCCCATCCACCCATCCATCCATCCATCTCTACAGCGGTGACCACCATCCAGTCTCCTGCTGCAGAATTACCACCTGCTGCTGCTGTTGCTGCTGCTGCAACCGGCTGCTGGTGCTGACCAGTGGGCTCAGCATCAGCTGGACACTCCGTCCGTCCGTCCGTCCTCCTCCA
Source organism: Lumbricus terrestris (assembly GCA_949752735.1). Taxonomy (NCBI): domain Eukaryota; kingdom Metazoa; phylum Annelida; class Clitellata; order Crassiclitellata; family Lumbricidae; genus Lumbricus; species Lumbricus terrestris. Next base: position 114,327 of record OX457050.1, read on the forward strand.
TCTCCTCTTCATACCGACGTCTCCCTCAGTAGCTGACCAGTCTTCGCTTTGCTTGTTTCGTGCACCTGCCATTAATACACGGATCGTACGTAGTCGTGGTGTCGTTTGTTCTTCACTGGTCGTTGCATTTGGAAAACCACATTGAGTTGGAAAGCATTGAGTCAAATCACAACCATCCTCCCTCCCTCCCTCTGTTGTGGTGCGCGCATTTCACGGCTGCCTCTGCTGCTGCTGCTGCTGCTGCTGCTGCTGTTGTCATCTTTGTTGATGGCTTTCAACGATGTTTGATCTTCGTCGTCGTCATCTCTATTGTCCTCTGACAACAATTGCTTTAGTCATCGTCTTCGTCGTGTGAGTTTTATTCCTTTATCCGATCGCCATCACCTTCTGCTCTCCTCTAGATTTAAGGATACTTAAGAGAGAGGATCATCGTTGAAACAATGCGTCTCAACGTGAAAGGCTCAGGAGGACAACAACAACTGTCGTCGTCCCATCATCATTCGCAATTCCTTCAGTCAACCGCTGCTCACTTCGTTCGATTTGCTGCGATGCCTGATTCAGAAACGCTGAACAGTCTTCTGCGATGTACGTCTCTCAATGACCATGGTCATCGTGCTGGTGCTGGTGGTCATCGTGGTGGTGGTGGTCATCGTAGTCGTAGTAGCGGAGGGGGATTGGTCAAGGACCGACCGAAGTCATCGTGCTGTTCACACGCCACTGCCGCCGCCGAATACCCTTCTGCATTTCGTCTGTTGGGGTTGATTAAGTCGAAGGCGGCTGTTGTGATGAGTGGTGGGAGGAGGACTGCAGCAGCAGCTGCAGCAGCTTCAGCAGCAGCTGCAGCAGCTGGAGGGCGACGAGGTGAGCATCGACAAAGTAAGTCGATCATCAGTCGATTAAAATTATTGATTGATTGATTGATTTTAAACCAATCAAATTATATCATCTCATCTAATGTTATGTCACATGTAACTGACAAAAATCCCATTAGACTAGTTAGGAAAGTAAGCAAAGCACAACTCCTGTTTTATATACTTTATTGTATTAATTGTTAATCACAATCTGCTGCAGTTCTACTTCTGATCAGAACTTATCACAAATGTCTGTCGATTCATTCTATGTCTCTGCTGTGTTTCAACGAAGATTCTTTGATCATCCATATTATGATCAATGTTTACAATGTCTGCATTCGATCATCCATATTACGATCAATGTTTACAATGTCTGCATTTCATATTGTTCTATTGTCGTCTCGTTTACATAAAGACCATAAAACTGGTTTTATGGGGCGTCGAGGGATAATAAAATAAATAAAGGGGGTGAGGGGGGAGTAGAACGGATGCTTGATGAACATTGACTATAATGTTATTATGTCGTCCGAGAGAGGAGACAACATGACTGATATCGTGACTGCTGTTCAAAGCTTTCGCAGAAGTCAGGCAACAACTACCTTGCTCTTATTAATCGCTCTATTGTGTGTTGGTGGTTTAACCCTCGGGCTACCAAGGGGGGTGGTTGCCACCCCCCCCCCCTAGGTTTTTCGCAAATCAAACGCGTTCCGTCTGGAATAAAATTTTGAAAAAATTGGTAGCTGTAGAGGGTTCATTGGGACACATTTTGAGGTAAAACTTTTGATGATGCCCCCTACCGTTCAAAAGTTACACCAGATATACCAAAGGTACCAAGGGGGGTGGATACCACCCCCCCTAGAATATCGTCTGTAACTTTTCCGCCCTTTAATATTAAGAGACACAAATTATACCATTCTATAGAGGGAATGTGGGGCTACATTTCCATGCTCACTGAGTTGTCTTTTGACAACCGGAAGTGCTCAAAATAAATTAAAATATATATAAAGGTGTTTTATTTTCATAAAATTGTCATGTTTTTTCTATTATAACTTATCCATAATTTATTTTTTAATAGAAATAAATTATGCCATTCTGTAGAGGGCATTTAGGGCTATTTTTTGATACTAAATAATTTGTCTTTTGATCACCGGAAGTGCTCAAAATAAATTAAAATGTATGAAAATGTTGGGTTTTTTACAACGCAAGCCGAAATGTGTGCGTAAACGTTTTTCAGCGGCTAAAACATGTTTTTTTTGTTTTGATTGAACATAAAACAGACTTATTACTAGTTTTTATAGTTGAATATGGAACTTTATTATATGTAAACTACTTTTTATATATAAAACATGTATAAAACACACAGAATCTAATATATTCCCTATGCGTAAGTATACATTTTGTGGAATCGACGGGTACCCATGGTAAAAAATTCATAATTTCGAGGGGCATTCATATTTTCTAAACCTAAATATACCATTTTGTGCAGAAATGAATGCTGAATCAAATGGTGTATTACAAGTTATGATATCTCAAACCAAACCCAAAATCCAGGGGGGGTGGTAACCACCCCCCCCCTTGGTAGTCAGTGTTACAAAAAAAGCTTGGTAGCCTGAGGGTTAATAGTTTATTCTTAATTGTTGATTGCTAGGCACATTGAAGAACTTCCGTTCATAGATGCTCATAGATGAGCCACAAGCCGATGCGAACGACCTTCAACTTATTGTCCCAACAACCATACGCACACACACGCATACACACAAGCGCGCACACACACGCCCATGCAAGAACTGTCGTCTATAGATCTGTGGCGAACAAAAGTGTTGATTCGCACAAAAGTTTCTCTCATCTATATAAAAATGCAGATGATAGAATTGACTTTTCCATCACTTGTCTGCGTTTTGTTGTTGTTGTTGTTGTTGTTGTTGTTGTTTTTGCCTGTCTACGTATGGATGAAGAAAGGGTGATTCTGTATTGGCAGAAATGAGCTGACCACGAACAGCTGCAGGGAAGACCCTGATGATGATGATGATGATGATGATGATGATGATGATGATGGTGGTGGTGGTGGTGGTGGTGGTGGTGGTGGTGGTGGTGGTGGTGGTGGTGGTGGTGATTATGATGATTATGATTATGATGATGATGATGATGATGATTGGGGGAGGGGTTGTGGACAGGTTTCGTAACGAGGTAATGCTATTGGAGTCGCGTCGGAGCGAAACAAAACTGATTGATAAAATGAGAAAAAGAATTGACTGATATCTTGGTTTGATCATGTATAGTGTGAATAGACGACAAGAGAAGACCAGACTCTTACTATAGCGATTTATATATCGGTCAGTTGGATGGAAGATGGAACCGAGGAAGGCGATGAAAGACATGAGACATGATCTTGCAGAAGAAAGCATGGGAGACTAGAATGGCCTTGTTATTAATATCAGAGTCAGAAAGAAAGAAATGGAGATGTCTTGTAAAAACCTCATCGTCACACACACACACACACACACACACACACACACACACACACACACACTTGATGGATTGAAGAGAGAAGAGGAGGAGCAGGAGAATAGGGAGGGGAGGAGAGATGTTTGCTTTGATTAAATTGTAATGTCGCATAATTGAAGCAGGATCAACTGATGTCTTTGACATCAGTCGTTAGATTAGAAGTGGGTGATTGTAAGCCACAGACACTGTGACTGTATTCTACCATCAGATAAGTATCTGGCAGTGCTTTTGTGTGTTTTGGCCACACTGTGTTTGATCTATAGTGTCTGATAAGCAGTTCTAACTATCATCAGACGGACGACGGTGAGAGAGAAAGAGAGTCGTTCCGTTGAGTAACGAGCTGCAGTTGCACTTAGGAGCCACGGTGGCTTATTACGCAGCCAGCTGGCTCTCATCTGCTGGCTCTCATCTGCTGGCTCTCATCGGCTGGCCTCTCATCTGCTGGCGCTCTCTCTCTCTCTGTACTCGAGTTGTGCTGCTGGTGTTGGTGCTGGTGCCCCACTTTGGCACTGTGCTGCTGATGCTTGGTGCTGGCACATGGATCGATCGCTCAGAGAGAGAGAGAGAGAGAGAGAGAGAGAGAGAGAGAGAGAGAGAGTGTGTGGTGCATTTGAAGGCGAGTCAGTTGGAAGGAAGGAAAGCAGGAGGATGGTTTCCGATGGAAGTCGAAAGCAGAACCAGCAGAGCGGAACGAATGGAGGAGGGATGAACGATGACGACGACGACGATGACGACGACACGAGTTGCATTATGAATTGGATTAATGATGGAATGAAACACTTTACAACTCACTCCACTCTCCGAACCCAAAACCCATCACTCAGTTTGTTTCACTCTTTTAGTGTTTTGCTTAGTCTTACACACGTAGACAAATTGTTCATCAGAAATGATGTTTGCAACATATACATGCATACTGTATACATCATCATCATCATCATCATCATCATCATCATCATCATTAGCAGCAGACGTTGTGCTGTGATGAGGAGATGATTGTCTTATGAAGTGTTGTTGTTGCAATCTTCACTTGCAATAATATATATAATTATATATAATATTGTATATATATATATATATATATATATATATATATTATATATATTGTATGGTATTAATTTAATTGGAGAAGTGAATACGATGTAAGTAGGATACAGTTTATGTTGGTGGTAATTTCTACGATTGAATTTGAACTCTGTCATATAAATGACGACATTTGACAACTGAATGGAAAAGAAGGGTTGCATAGATCAACAGTGCACCAACATGGGGAACTATGTTATGCTACAGACTCATCTTATTGGACCCACGGAGAGAGAGGGGGTGGTCCAAAAAAGATCATCACAATCAGAGTCATCTTCAGATTGCTGCTGTTGCATTGTTGCGATTGTTGTGATCCATCTCTTCACTGATTCTTGGTTTGTCTTTTGATTCTGGTGTAGTTTACTATCTGGGTGTTTAGGCGCTTGGCCAACTGCACGTGGTGGGGTCTGATCTCATCTGGTTTTGCATGTGACCTAAAACACAACTTAAGCCCACTACGTGCATCACATGAGCAACAGTCGGCTATAATAGTGTGGCTCATTGGTAACATTTCGATTTTCAATCGCATAGCAAATTATGTTTGTAATAATCAGAATTTGAGACAACTTTTTTAGCGTCGTTTGTGCAGATCCAACACCGAGAAAGACAAATGTGACATTTTGCAATGCTCATGTCAGTTATCTATGTATATGTGAGGCATTGAACGAGTTTGTCTTGTGGTGATATTTTATATTGCATGAGAGCACACACAGCCAGTGGTGAGTTTCATGTTTTAAACACTTTCTTACTATACATTTATACAATCTATGTGACCAAAGACCGCATCTTATGTCTAGCATCGTTTTATCGTGGATTCCACCAGACACTTCATCTCTGATTTAGTTATTCACTCAACACCTCAACCAGACATCAAAGGAGGATTCGACTGGTGGCCACATTACAGATATCCATCCCTCCTCCTCGTCAACCACATTCTCCACCATCATCTGTTTGCCAATGGAGATAACTGTTAGTTGTCTGTCTGTCTCCCTCTGTCTCTTAGTCTCTCAGTCTGCTCCTCTCTGTGTTGTTTGTTTTGACTGCGCTCTTGGGCATGCTGTGGTTTTCGTCGGAGGATATTTAGTCTTATCTGGTAGTTGCCTGACTGACTACAATTGCCGCGAAATACTAGTTTTTTATTTCACACGACCATTACATAAGTTGAAGCAGGTGATCGATGACTGATGCGCGCAGTCTGGCATCTCCCTCGAGAGGAGGAGGAGGAGGAAGAGAAGGAGGAGGGTCTGTCTCCTCTTTTATCTTTCAAAGATGCTCTGACTTGCGTCAGCTGCATTGGACTATAACTTACGTCATGTCTTTTTGGCAGCTACTAACGAGATTCTTGCCCTTTTAGTCTAGGCTTGGAATTCTAAAAGGGTTTTTAGAAATCACTGTTAGAAGCAAATCATGTAACAATTTGCTAACCGGTGTTTCTAGACTAATTTGACCATCCTGAAAACGAAAATCGCGGTTAGCAAGCTGCATTTTTGGCGGTTCCATGGGAAAACAAGATGGCGGACAAAATGCTAGGGTTAGGGTTAACGGTATACCTGTATACTCTAACCCTAACACTAACAGTGTAGTTTTCAGATTCCAAGCCTAGACTATTTCAATGGGTAGCACAGAGACTTTGTCTTTTCATCGAAAGTAGGTCTTATCCGTCTAAAACTCTAAGGGGAGTGAGACTTTGTATTGTGAAGTTTATTAGAAATCATTGTTGACCATTGTCAGTTGATGAAGTGATTTGAAGACGAGAAGTCACTGTAGAGGATGGTTCGATGTTGATATAATCTGTCTCAACCTCACAGCTGCTGCTGCTGATCATCATCATTGTTATTAGGATTAATTTCTAAGATTAAATTGCAATCTGTCATCTCATGTTCTTTTTACACATCATCCGAATGATGCATTAATTAGAGCAACCAACCAGAGCGACAGGTTGTGGGTCGGTCTCTCTCTCTCTCTCTCTCTCGTCTGTCTGTGTGTTTACTTCTGTCTCTATGTGTGTATATAATATATATATATATATATGCTCAGCTTCTATTGGATGCTTTGAACAGGGTGGGGGGGGGGCTGGAGGGGAGAGGCCTGTATGAATTTTCCAAAGAAGCGCTTCCTCCTCATTTTCCTCCTCCTCCCTCTCCTCCTCCTCCTTCTCCTCCTCCTCCTCCTCCTCCTCATCATCACCCTGCGTTAATCACGATCCTCATTGACTCCCTGCAGGTCATTATCTTCTCTGCTGCTGAATATTCATGAATAATATTCATGAATATTCATGAAAGGTCAAACCGTGTCAACCGTACTTAGTCAAATGAGATCCACATTTCAAGGAATCATGTTTTAGAAACTACTTGTACCCTATGTCCGGTTCATGACACAATTGAATAAATACCTACATGGTAATAATAAGATACCTTTGAAATGAACTAAAGAAGCTTTTGATTACTAAGACAATACTGACATTAAACTTCTATGTGTTGTTGCTGAAGTGTATTCATCTCTAGTGTAACAGTTGTGGCCACAGCAATGCGTTTCGTTGATCATAGACATGAGCTGCTGAACTAGAATGCAAATTCAGCGCCTGTGGATGAAATGCCTGTCATCTGGTATTCTCATTAGCCCTAAATACATCATCATCTGTCCTAGATTTCCTGCCTGACGTACAGTATACGTCCGGGTTGGGGCTCAGCAGCTGATTCGCCCACTCAGACAGACAGACAGACAGACAGACGGACGGACAGACAGAGAAGTAGTAGAGGTTGTTGTGTATAGTGATCGTTATTCTAATCTGTGTCCCATCCTATACACTATACAGTATACAATCAACAAGGAAAGAAGGAGGACTATAGATAGAAGTACATATGCAATAATTCCAAGCAATCATCATCAACATCATCTTTGCTAAATGAAATGTTGACCCTAATTAATATCTGTATAAGTTTCTTGCTACTTTATGATTTCACAAAGAGTGTAAGAATGGTTGAATGGATTCTTTTTAAGCTAAACACCGGAATCTCTCATTCCACATAGATCCATGCTCTGCTTCCTAACTTCTCTCCATATCCATATCTTCTTATTTTGCGTCTGTACTTCTTTTCCGTTGCCTGTCATAAAAAAAGATGCAGCTTGAAGTAATTGAGAGAAGAATCTGTTGTTTGACGTTGTTGTGTGTAGAGAATGAATTGCGTTGATTTGAAGAGAAGAGAGATGGAATGTCAGTACATGTGTTTGTGTTTGTGTAGTTTGTGTTTTTTACATGTGTTTGTGTGGTTTGTGTTTTTTACATGTGTTTGTGTTTGTTGTGTTGTTTGTAGGTGGAATGGGTGACGGTGAGGTGGAAGTGGTGGAAGGTGAGGAGGAGGATGATGGAGAGGAGGTGAGTGACGTCGTTCGACCTCTGCTTGCCATCACTCGCAAATCTCGTTCACACACTGACATCAACAGCGCAAAGTCAAGACGCGTGAGTTCATTCATCAACTCTTCGAATCTACTCACTAATACACATGTGTGTAAGAGTGGTCACTATAATAGGCTATGCAAAGATAACTTACTGACTTTACGTGACACTTCGAAAGCTGATGTTGACTTAAATCGAAAATTGTGATAGTACACTTTCAACCATTCCCAACCCCTCCCCCTATCCCCCTCTCCCCTTCCTCCCTTTGCTGTGAGACGTTGAGTATGGAATAAAATGAGTTGAATGATATAATAATAATGATAATGATAATAACAATAATAATAATAATTATAATAATAATAATAAAAATTAGGTTAAATTCTTCGTTTTAGTTATCGACTCCTCAGCCGATCAAATCTCGATCAACCGATCACGATCCGCCACAAAAGACGAATTCATCATCTTCGTCATCTTCATCATCTTCGTCGTCTTCATCATCTTCGGCATCTTTGTCATCAGTTAATAAGAAGAAGATTCTGAAGAAGGCGAAGAGCGCGCCTGATCTCAGCTGCTGCACAACCAACTCAACTGATTACAACATCCGTCGAACTAAGAAACGCACATCCTTCCAAGGTATAATGATGATGGTGATGATGATGATTGTGATGATGATGATTGTGATGATGATGATTGTGATGATGATGATTGTGATGATGAGGATGATGATGATGATGATGATGATGATGATGATGATGATGATGATGATGATGATGATGATGATGATGATGATGATGATGATGATGATGATGATGATGATGATGATTGTGATGATGATGATGATGATGATGATGATGATGATGATGATGATGATGATGATGATGATGATGATGATGATGATGATGATGATTGTGATGATGATTGTGATGATGATTGTGATGATGATTGTGATTGTGATGATGATGATGATGATGATGATGATGATGATGATGATGATTATGATGATGATGATGATGATGATGATGATGATGATGACGACGACGATGGGAAATTTTGCACAGTGGGTGTTTAAATAGCTTTTGTGGACTGATGATGATCTGTCTTTTTGCCTTTTCTAATAAGAGCGAAGCAGTTGTGTCTCTTGATTTAACCTCAAAATAGTTGTTCATCGAAACCAATCATCACCTTCGACCCTTGGTCATAAATGGGAGATATGCTGAAGAAAAAAACTGTAGCTGAAACTTTTCATTCATCTTACATAGAGAAGAGAGAGACATATAAATTGATTATAACATCATCTCTGCATGTGGTTTTCAATTGCCATGTAATATTCATCGATTTCTCTTTCTATCTGTGCCTGACTCTGTGTGTGTGTTTGTGTTTGTGTGCTTGTGTTTGTGTGTGTGTGATCGACATGCATGTGTCTATGTCTATAGCGAGCTCTGAAGAGGCGGGCGATCTTGCAGTTGGTCCTCTCGACGACGATTACGATGATGACTCTGCCGGGGGCAATATTGCCGTCTCAAGGGCAATTAACACGGCTTGCCGTAAGGCTATTCTCGGTCAGGTTGGTTCCTCGTTTCATTGGTTTTTTTCTTAGCTGCTGCTGTTGCTATGACTTCTTCCGTGCTGCACGAAGATGTGATGGAATGAATGCTTGACTTGTGATAACATCTTGTTGCCCTACATGTGGAATGGTGATCTAACCTCCAGTTCTTCTTATATATGGATAGATAGGTGAATGGATTTGTGGATGGATAGGTGGATGGGGAAGTGGATGGATAGGTGGATGGATGGGTGAATGAATGGATAGGTGGATGGGGAAGTGGATAGATAGGTGGATGGATGGGTGAATGAATGGATAGGTGGATGGGGAAGTGGATAGATAGGTGGATGGATGGGTGAATGAATGGATAGGTGGATGGGGAAGTGGATAGATAGGTGAATGGATGGGCGGATGGCAGTTTTTATTCTATAATTTAAATATCGGTGGAATGACGATGACGATGATGTCATTGATAGACAAATCATTGAGAAAATCTGATCTAATCAAGTGATCTTAATTTTATATTTATATATATATACGTATATATATATATACATATATATATGGAACCCATGGGATTCTGTTGGAATGGAGGTGGGAGGGGCTGCCAGAGCCAACGATGGATTTGATCATCCGAGTCAAAGTCTCAGCAGAGAGATAAGAACTCCTTCAGAGATGGATGCAGGCGCATTTGCCAAGAGATAGATGGAGAGCGAGACAGAGACAGAAAGACAAAAAGAGATAGGCAGAGAGAGACAAAGACAGACAGAGACAGCTACTCTTCTAATGGTTCTGTGGTCTTTTATTTACAACGGAGCATAATAATATTTGTCTTCTCATAATTTATATGTGATTGCGATTGTGTGTGTGTCTTGTTCCTAGATCTTTGACCAGAGTCAGCCAACGCAGGCAGAGGCGCTCTGGGACCACGTGACCCTTGACTCCCTGGAGCTGAGATTTAACGCTGGTGACGTCATCGAAGTGATGGACATGGTGGATAAGGATTGGTGGTGGGGCAAGATAGCAGATCGCGAGGGCTGGTTCCCATCGGCATTCGTCACGGTCAGAATTTTTGCTCTCTCTCTCTCTTTGCCTACCTCTCTCTTTCTCTGTGTGTGTCTCTCTGTCTACCTACCTTTGTCTTTGTCTCTGTGTGTGTGTCTCTCTTCTTCGGTTCCTCCTTCCTCCCTTCCTCCTTTTCTTCTCTTTCCTGAGCCACTTCCAACCACCACCCCATCACGTGTGTGAAAAGATGTTTCCATCATCCTCTGCATCTAGTAAGTAATTTACTTGAAGAATTTGATTTATCTGATTCATTTGTTCAATTATGATGTTAAAGATGATTATGGACGATTTCTGAGAGAGAATTATATTAGTACATGTGCACTCTCAGCTTTCTACATATCATCATGTTACTTGTGGAAAGAGGAGGAGGCTTTTGTGTTAGACATAGGTAAAATGTTGTATGCACTGCACATCTAGGAGAGAGATTCCATGAAGATGCCTTAATAATAAGGCTTTTGTTATTATTATTATTATTATTATTATTATTATTATTATTATTATTATCTGCTCCCCTGTCAGAAATAACAATATTGTTAACAGAAGAAATGAAGAAACTTATTAATGAACGATTTTGGTCATATTTTCTTGTCATCATCTGTTGAACAGTTGAGAAAACGTCAGTCATATGATTTTGCTGACAACGGATGTCAGAATACGGAAATGCATGAGTCGTTGCAGCGGATGAATCACGCGAGGTCAAACGTCATCCACGATATTCTGTCATCCGAACGAGACTACGTGAAACATCTAAAAGATGTCGTTGTGGTGAGAATGGAATCACATGCATTTCTCTTTTTTTTGTTATGCATTCATTGGCTTTCTTCTCTTCTACATTTAGCAGTAACTTGCTAAAACCCTTGATTGACCGTTGATTGACCCTTAATTGGCCCTTTGCTGTCCTTAGTTCCCAGATAAAGTCAGATTAAGTCCGGCCAATTTCAGTTCCAACATGTTGCTGTGTTCAGTCCACTTATTTCTTGTTTTTGCATTTCTCTAGGGTTACGTAGAGAAGGCAAGAAAGCGGAAAGAAATGTTCTCAGCTGATTGTGTCTCGACGATCTTTGGCAACATTGAACAGATCTTCCTCTTCGCATTCACGTTTCTCTGCGAACTCGAGAAAAACGTCAAAACAGACGACTCGCATCAAAGCGAAATCGGAAACTGCTTTCTCGACTTTGTAAGAGATGCACCACATCCATCATCCTCATCCACCTCCTCCTTCACCTCCTCCTTCACCTCCTCCTTCACCTCCTCCTTCACTTCCTCCTCCTTCTCACATATCCTGCTTCTATCCTCTGATCTTCTCAGTTTCATCATCATCTTAAACATCTTCAAAATGACATCTTCAAAATCCTTCAAAGCAATTTCTGCTTAGCTGCTTGTTTTAAGATGTTGAATGCGATTCTGATGAGATGGACATTTCTCTACGACTTTATTTTTTATGATAATGATGACAAATAATTATTATACTTATAATGATGTGATTTTATGGTCTGTGGATCAGATGCGATTTTACAGCGTTCCAATAAATGCAGGTCTTTTATGGATGTTCCCCAATCAACCTTTCTATCTGCGTGTGTCCTCTATCCATCTATCCATCCATTCATCCATCCATCATCTATCCATCCATCATCTATCCATCCATCCATCCATCTATACATTCCTTGAATTGTGTCTACTTGCATAAAAATGGTTCATCCACATCAGATGGAGGAGGCATATCATCATCATCATCATCATCATCATCATCATCATCATCATCATCATCATCAGTAGACTCTGTTCTCAAGAGATGCTGCATTTTGACCCAATTATTATATCAAAGTATAGGTTTAGCATATCATATTGGGTCAGTGGAAACTTTTCTCGTGGCACTGAATCAGTTAATTGCTCTTGTCTCGTCTATTGTTCTCATCTGGTCTATTGTTCTCGTCTCTTACCATTGATTGTCTCTGTCTCTGTTCTGTGATGGATTTAGGAAACGGAATTTCAAATCTACTCGGAGTATTGCAACAACCATCCGTTCGCCTGTGAAGAACTTCACCGACTTCAGTTGGATAAGAAATACGAACAGTTCTTTGAGGTTTGTTTTCATTTCATATACGAGAAGACATTCAACGGAAGAACGTAAGAATACGATGCAGAGTTCGACAGAACAGCTGCGGATATTATAAACATTTATTAGACGTCACCATCTGATGAGCACACAACATGATCAATATTATTGTGAGTCTCAAGGTCCCTACACACTATCCGTTTTATGTGAGAAGGAGTGAACCACAAGTACCGGGTACAACCGGTTCATAGCAAGCACTCTTACCAATTGGTCCGTGCTGTGTAGATGTGAAATATGTCGGTTGCTCAGTGATATACATCTAGATGGCAGAGTCTGCTAATGTGGTTTTGTTGTTATAATTACTTGTTGTCATTGTTGTTTTCATTGTCTGTTGCCATTGTTTGTTGCCATTGTTTGTTGTCATTGTTTGTTGTCATTGTTTGTTGTCATTGTTTGTTGTCATTGTTTGTTGTCATTGTTTGTTGTCATTGTTTGTTGTTGTTTGTTGTCAGGCGTGTCGTCTGTTGCAGCAGATGATAGAGATTCCGTTGGAGGGATTCCTCTTAACACCGGTTCAGAAGATCTGCAAATATCCGCTCCAGCTGAAGGAGCTTCTTAAGTACACTCCAGTTGAACATCCGGATTATTCGCGTCTGCAGAGCGCGCTGGAAATGATGAAGAAGACGGCGATGCTCATCAATGAAAGGAAGCGGAAAATGGAAAGCCTCGAGAAACTGGCGCAATGGCAGAAGACGGTGGCATACTGGCAGGTAGTGCTACACACAACAGTCGACTATCTCTCTATCTCTCTCAATCACTAATCTATTTAATCAATCTATTTAATTAATCTATTTAATTAATCTATTTAATTATCAGTTTATTCATTTGCTTTCGTTTCATCCACTGTATACCTGACGATGTTGGATGGATGTCAGGATTTTTAAGATTGTCAAAATTAGTTCCATACAAAATGTAACAGACCGAGTTATCGAAATCTTCAAAGTATTTGATCTTTAAACAATAAAGAGTGTGAGCTGCTTGCATTGTAAGGATGTTCGCATTTCTCTTTCTATGTCACATCTCAATGAATGATCTCATTAAATTGATTAGGAGATCTGAATTGTGTGAGATGGATTGGATTGGGTCCAATGCGGGTCTAGAGGGGTGTGTGGGGGCACCCATGATTGTGTAGGAACCTTCATCTTAAGATGATTCTGTCTTTTCAGGGACATTTTAATTCTATTTATGTTTTCATTCTGTTTATATTTTATTTTTGTTTATTTTTTAATTCTGTTTGCATTTTAATTCTGTTTATGTTTTTATTCTGTTTATGTTTTATTTTTGTTTAATTCTGTTTATATTTTAATTCTGTTTATGTTTTATTCTGTTTATGTTTTATTTTTGTTTAATTCTGTTTATATTTTAATTCTGTTAATGTTTTATTCTGTTTATGTTTTTATTCTGTTTATGTTTTATTTTTGTTTTTATTTTAATTCTGGTTATGTTTTTATTCTGTTTGTTTTATTTTTGTTTATATTTTAATTCTATTTATATTTTTATTCTGTTTGTATTTAATTCTGTTTATGTTTTTATTCTGTTTATGTTTTATTTTTTAAATTCTGTTTATGTTTTTATTCTGTTTATGTTTTATTTTTGTTTTTATTTTAATTCTGTTTATGTTTTCATTCTGTTTATGTTTTATTTTTTTTATATATTTTAATTCTGTTTATGTTTTTATTCTGTCTATGTTTTATTTTAATTCTGTTTCTATTTCGATTCCATTTGCGTAGGGTCCTTCGTTGCTTGAGAACAGTTCTGAATTGATCTACTCTGGTGAGACGAACAAAGTGAGCACAACTGGATCGCAACGATTGCGAATCATTTTCCTATTCGATCATCAACTCATCTTCTGCAAGAAGGTAACAACCAATTCTGTGTTTCAGATGCTTCAGAATGATGATGATGATGATGATGATGATGATGATGATGATGATGATGATGACGATGACGATGACGACGACGACGACGACGACGATAGTGATCTTTTGATCAAATGATGATGTGTCATTCGAAAAGTGAGTCTCTGTTGATGGAGGAATGATCAGTTGATCTGATGAAATGATGGATCAGAAGATCGAATGGTGAGTGAGTGGATCTGAGTGGAGATGGGTGGAGTGCATGAGGTGGATTTGGTAGCTGGGAGTTTATTGGTCGGGTGTTGAGTGATGTAAACGTTGGTGAATGACTTTTCCGTCGTTTCTTGTAGGATCTTCTCTGGCGAGAGTTGTTTGTATTCAAAGGTCGAATCTTCATGGATAACTGCATCGTCTACGCGATACATAACTGCAAAGGTAGCAAATCTCTCATATGCCTCTAACTCTGTCTGTCTCTTTCTCTTTATGTCTCTATTGTCCCTCAACCACTATCTTAAGTTCCATGCATGATTTGCTGATTTTAATAAATCTATTAAATATCGTTAAGTAAACTAACTCATTTTTATTTCTATTATCACGTTGTCATTTCTCTGTCCTTGTGTGTGTGTGCTGGTGGTGTAGAGACGCTGCAGTTGAAGCATGGCTTTCGTATCCACGACCGCATCAATGATCTCTGGTACACATTCAGCTGTCGAAGTGAAGAGGATGAGGATCGGTGGTTAAGAGCATTTGTTGAGGAGCGACAACGCGTTGACATCGATCGACAAAATGGATTCGATCTACGAAAGTTCAAAGAGAAAGCATTCAGTTCATATCTTAAACGACTGATCTATCCAGCGCGACTTAAAGGTCTGTCTGTCTGTCTGTCTGTCTGCGTCTGTCTGTCTGTCTGTGGGAGTGTGCTTCTGCCTCTGCCTCTTCCTCTATCATCCATTCCATGATGTTTAATTCTTTCAATGTTTCTTGTGCAACAGACAACACTGTTGTGTTGCATATCTCTGTGTGTATCATAGTGTATCTACGCTGTTGTGTATCTCTGTATGAAATTCTTTTGATTGAGTTTTCGTTGAATCCTTCTTCTTCTTCTTCTTCTTCTTCTTCTTCTTCTTCTTCTTCTTCTTCTTCTTTATATTCATTTCTTTTCGTTTTCTTAAATTTCAGATAAGAACCAGCTGCATAAGAAGTTGTCAACAGAAGAAATGTCTCCTTCCTCCTCCTCATCCTCCTCCTCCTCATCATCTTCCTCTCATTCTGGTCCCACGCAGCCAAAGAAAGGATTGCTAGGATTCATGCAGAGGAGATATCGTAGGTGACCCCTCATCCCCCCCCCCCCGCTACCCCCATCTGCTCCCCGGTCGACCTCCCTCCCTCCCTCCTCTAAAGACATCTCCCTCCTCCACTCCAATGCACTCTTCCTTCACTCCGTTCATTTAGTCTCTCTTTCTTATGATTAAGCGACGTAAGCGTGTCATTCGTTTGTCACCTCTCTTCCAACTTCCGGTGTGATCGGAAGAGAAGGAAGAGGAGGTGGTGGTGGAGAAGAAGGAGGAGGGTCATGAGGAAGAGGAGGAGGAGGAGGATTGTTTATGTGACGAAATGACTGGATAAGACGATGATTCATCGATTCTAATGTTCAATGTGACGTCAAAGTCAAAGATCTGTGCATCATCATCCGTTGACAAAGCAATGATGAGGTCTCGCATTTCAATCCATGAAATCCATGAAATCCATGGAAGGCGAGATATTAACTGGTTTCTTTCAACGCTTCATCGCTGTCAACTGTTTTCATGTAGATTTGGGATTTTTGTCTTGACAGTTGTATTGTTAAGGTTTTTATGTTTCAAGTTGTGTTCTCAATGGAAGTATTTTTATCAAAAGGATGGAAGTGAATAGAAAATGGTTTATGGTATTGTATTGTATTGTATTGTATTGTATTGTATTGTATTGTATTGTATTGTATTGTATTTAACCATTTGTAAATCACCTCTATTAGGGTGAACCATTAAGAGGTGCTCCCAGTGCACACGGCCCCACGAGAAGCAGATTTTGAGAAGAGACAAAGCAGAAGAGAGAGACTGCCAGACAGAAGTGTAGATCAAACAGAAAGCGAAAGTGCATTCCAAAGAAAAGGACCAATTGAGGCAAATGATCGTGACTGATCCATAACAGTTCTAGAATACTTGGGAAGACAAGCAATCAGTCTAGCAGCTGAGTTGGGCTGAGACTGAATCGATTAGAGATTGACTTTAGGAATAGTTTAGGATTGCATATGAGACCGGTTTCAGTCTGTGAAATCCAAGAGAAAGTTTGGCTGACAACAAAAAATTTCAGTTGTCTGTCAAACAAGAATCGCCCGGTTGGGGGGCGGTAGCGCAAAGGATAACACGCTGGCATAGAGTGCGAGAGGTAGTGAGTTTGAGCCCCCATTGGGCGGACATGCTTTGTAGGCTGCTATTGGTGCCGTGTAATTGCAAAGTTGTCTGTTCTGTTAGGTGTGAAGTTTAATTAAGATTACTGCATAACTTTTAAATGTAAAGCGCAGTGCGTCTTGCAGGCATTGAATTAAAGAAAAGATTATTATTATTTATTATTATGGAAATTATTCTTAAACGGTTGAATGTTGGCCGAACTAAGTTTCATGCCTGGTTTTAGTTTTACTACGAGTTGCCACGGTTTTATTTCCAGTTTTTAAAATATTGTTTGCAGAATTGCTAAGAGCAAAACTACTTTGATCAGATGAGATGCGTTGACCTGTAAGGGGAGGGAGGGAGGGAGGGAGGGAGGGAGGGAGGGAGGGAGGGAGGGAGGGAGGGAGGGAGGGAGGGAGGGATCGGTGGAGTAAAAATGCCTTCTATCATTTGCAGAATTATCTTGTTATCAGTTTTAATCTGTTAACAGTTTGAAATAAATTGTTTGGCAAAGTCTGATGGTTTTGAAAGTCAAAACAAGAAGAGCATGATTGACTTACTGATTATTGATTGACTTACTGATTATTGATTGACTTACTGATTATTGATTGACTTACTGATTATTGATTGACTTACTGATTATTGATTGACTTACTGATTATTGATTGACTGACTGATTATTGATTGACTGACTGATTATTGATTGACTGGCTGGTGGTGAAAGAGGAGGAGGACGAGGAGAAGAAAGAGGAGGAATGGAAGGAAGAAGGGATGGAGGAAGGCAAGGAGGAAGAAGAGGAGGAAGTTGTCTTATTGGGGTTACTGAGTATTATTCTGTTGTGTTTTGTTTGTTTTTACTCTGTTCAGATTTTGGATCTGCACTGAAAATAGAGAAGGATTTCAATTTCTGGCTTTCACTGAAGACCAATAATTTGTCACCCAGAATCAATTGTCCTTAGTGACCCTGTGGGGTGAGGTGGGGGAGTGGGAGGGAAGGGAGTAGATCTGAATGAGGGAGGGAGGGACCGGGCTGTAACTGATCTTATTGCTCATAATGCCCTCACATCATCCGTTAGAATAATTATTGTCCTCTGATGTTTTGTCATCTGCCTCAATTCACCCTCCTCTCTCTCTCCCCTACAACTATAAAGATCCGTGTGCGTGTGTGTGTGTGTGCGTGCGTATGTGTGTGTTGATTTTGTAAATAATTTAAGTTGCCATTGTTGTCAAATGTTTAGGACAGTTACATTTAAATCTGTGATTTCTGTGAAAAA
The DNA here is from genome assembly GCA_949752735.1 of Lumbricus terrestris. Classification (NCBI taxonomy): domain Eukaryota; kingdom Metazoa; phylum Annelida; class Clitellata; order Crassiclitellata; family Lumbricidae; genus Lumbricus; species Lumbricus terrestris. Next base: position 132,440 of record OX457050.1, read on the forward strand.
AATTCTTTTATTTTCTTGTCAACCGTCTGTTAGGAATAATTTCTCATCTGTTGATTGGTGGAGTTGATTACGAACGAGGACAGTGGGTGGGGGCCATATGGGCTGGGGCTAGATGGAGTGGGGCCAGAGAGGCTTGGGGTTTAGATGCGGTGGGCCAGTGCCTAGAGGGGCTGGATACTAAAGGGTGGCCAGACGGGGCGGGACCAGATTTTGCGGGGCAGCCTGGCCTGCCACTTAATGCTGGAAATAGCCTGCCATTGCAAAAGACCCCCTCCCGGCGGGTGTCTGCTGGTGATTGTGGTTTCGATTCATCTGATTATTTTTCATTTTCATTTCTTCATCTGTTGTTCAAATCTGTTGTCTTCTGCTCTCAACTTTTCGTTTGTGATTATATAATTAATCTTCTGCGTCTGTTTTAATCATTTGATGATCTTCTGTCGTTAAATCTAATCAAATCTATTTCTAATTGTAAATTATTCTTTAATAGGAGATAAGAAAAGTGAATCATTTGTAAGAAATGTTGTGTTAGAAAATGGTTTCGTTGTTTGATTGTTGGGGTGGTGCACCTCCCTCGAGGGGCAAATGCCCAGGGGAGGGGTGGACGCCCTTTAGCCGCCGCCGCCGCCCCCTTTCACTTCGGCCTAATTTTCAGAGGGTATAAGAAGCGAAAGGTTAATGCCGGTGATAATAATAGGGTCTATTCAATTGTGGAAAATGAATTAAATGTGCGAAGTTGAGGCAAAGAGTGTGTGGGCCGCGGTGACCGGTGGGGACATGTTGTTCGTGCGATGCAAATGTCCGCTTCTATGGATTGATGAACTTAGACGCCGTCTGGATTAGAGAGAAGAAAAGTGGCTGTGCTGCATAAATTATGGGAAAGACAGGAATTGTGGAGAGGAGTTTGTTTAGATAATTACACGGTAAATTAGAAGACAGATTTGAAGTTGATATACGCGTTTGCATTGTATTGTATGGTATTGTATGGTATTGTATTATGCATTTGTAATGCTCTTCTAGCAGGGTATAAAACGGTTCAGAAACACTTCCAGTGCGCAAGGGTCCGCGAGAAGGAGCAGCTTTTGAAAAGAGAAAAATGAAGAAGAGATCTTGCCAGACAGAATCAATTGTAAACATTAAAGTAGAAGGCGCATTCCAATGAGAAAGTTCGCAGTACTTTTTTGCGCAAGGCCGGATTAACAAATGTGGAGGCCCTATTAAGTAAAACTGTGGAGACCCCAACCGTACAGAATCACTAAGAAAGGACAGCATTAAGGCTTGTAGCGGGTGCTATGATTACCTTCATTTATAGCCATAAGAATTAAAGGATGTGTGTATGTTTGTCCAGTATGCACGCCCACAGTTTCGCAGCTATTTATCTGAAACTTTTCACCTATGTAGAGGGCCATCAGGACCACCCAGTGGAGGGGTTGACAAATCTCTCCCACCATGGTGGGGGCGAAACCACCCAAAAAAATTCCGGTAAAACGCAGCTATTGATCTGAAACTTTGTACCTAGACAGAGGGCCATCAGAACCACCCAGTGGTAAGGTTGGCGAATCTCTCCCACCATGGGGCCAGGGTGGGGCGAAAACCCAAACTTTCGAAATTTTCATTGCGTCGCCATAGTTTCACAGCTAGGCATACTCATCTGAAACGCTGCAGCTAGACCGAGTGCTAATACTACCGGGGTCATCTCGCCCCACCCAACACAAACTTAGCCCCGCAGGGGCCGAGTGAGCGCAGGGTAATATTGGGATAGAAAAATTTTCCCGGGAAAACGAAATTTCACGGGTGGCGTACCGGCTAAAAATCCCAGAGGAGTTGGCAGCGGCCCGGAGCCGGATTAAGGCGTGCTCAGCAGTGTTATAATTATGTCCTAAATTCATTTCCTAAAAATTAACAAAGTCCATGTAACATAATTATTGAAACTATCGTCTTTACAGCAAGTCAGCAACAATAATTATGTTTATGAACATTGGTTTCAATGACGTAGCAATAGTGTTTGTAGATTTTGTAGAACATCTATGGGGGTCGTCATATATCTTTTATTCACCAAATAATGATAGGCTAGCACAGTAAAAAAAATACAACTTTTTTACATAATAATTATTATAGGCTAAAGGAAATACAGCAATAATCTCAGGACAGAACATGCACCTGCCTGTATAATACCAACTACAGAAAACGTAGTATAACTTTCCTTTAATACAAATATAATTATATATGCGTAGATAACAAAAATTGCGCACACACAATATTAGATGTAGGCCTATGCATAGGCTTTTATATAATAATGACTATCTGCACACAATTATTTCTATAATATGCTACAGAGGAATAATTATAGATCTACTAGGTTCGCAGACAGTGGTGGCACAAAACAAGAATGTATTATACGGAAAATAACAATGTGTACCGGTACGGTACCGCTAGACCTATTTGCCATTATTCTAACAACGAAGGCCTGCGTAGCCTACTATAGCTTACACTACTAAAGTAATCATAATGATGTCACGAAAGTGTTGGTAGAACATAACACATACGGTAGGCCATTCCAACAATGTAGCACTAGGCCTACGTAGCTAACGAGTAATGACGTAACAATAGTGCTGTAGGCCTACGTAGAAAGAGAAGATGTCATCATAGCCTGATAGTAGGCCATTGTCCTAGCAGCTGCAGCGATCGGTCTAGTGACGCAGCAAAATTGCAAAACAAGCAGATCTACCGTCACAATACGAATTCCATAGAACAAGTTGATAATAAATAAATTATGTTGCATCATCATTAGTGACGTAATAATAGTGTTTTTAGAACGACAAAATTTCATGTGTCTTTTTGTGATTGAGTGGACTGTACGTGTCACATAGTTTTTCTGAACAGTAGAGGGTCACCACATTTATTAATCCGGCTCTGTGCGGGTCCCTCAAAATTGCAGACTGGGTGTTTTATATTTTTATATAAGATGCGTTTTAGAGCTTGTTGAGGTTAGATAAACCAGTTGTAGCTATACGTAGGCTATTGTATCGTAGCCTATTTGATTCTCTGCTAAAACATAGAATAGATAAAGTAATAAATTGATCAATCTTCTTTATTGCTCTTCAAGAAAACCTTAAGTCTTATTTGTTTAAGATTAATATTATTATGAGTAGACTTTCCTGTTACCCGTTTTCGTGCAAGATTTTGTTGGGTTTAGGCGCGTACTAACCTAAATGACAATTTCACTAGGGCCTATACTATTAGGCCTATAAGAAATTGAGTCTTTTCAACATTGTTACTGGCAACATGCATTGTGACGTCGTAAACAGCTTACTGTAAAGATGGTGGACTACTCTATAGCCAGTGACACATTCTGACTGCAGCAGAGGCCGGGAGTTAACGTAGCCTACTGTTTGTAATTTATACTATGGTTAAAGCGTCCAGTCACTGCCCGCAACCCCTCCAACTCCATCACACTCTTGCTGTGTACCTTTAGGCTCTGTCCTGGTCCAAGTCCTTGAGATCTTCGTCATTAGGTCACATCCCAGTATCCTCCATTGCTGACTACATTTTGATGAGGTTTCGTTGCGTTTAAAAGCACGGCGCTATACGAATTTGATTTGCTTTCTAGTGCATAGAACGCTTCGTGTACTTACTTACCTGCGTCTCATCTCGACGACATCCGTTTGCGATCTAAGTTCTTTGTCATCGACTTCGGATGAAAAATCTACGAAGCAGAGATTTCTCAATCGCCGGTTAAACATTTCTTGAATCATTTAGTCGATTACAGTCGGTTTGCTGATTAAAGTTGAAAATGTCAAACAGAGACGACGATCAAAGGTATTTAGTCTTTTGACAATCTTAAATTAGGCTTAAATCACCGAAATTTTGCGTGTCTTTTATATGGCTTGCTGCGGCGTATTGCTGTAACAGCGGCACAATTTTCCGGTTGAACCTGTCTTAATAAATGTGTAAAATATGTTTCGAAATCAATGAAATGTAGAGTTTTAACACGGTACAATATCAGACTTAGATTCTGTATTAAACTTTACTCCATTCAGTTGTAACTGATGCCGTTGATCGAAGTTTTAATCCATTATTGGACAAAGTGCAGTTAAGATGGCGGCGGGAATTCAGCACGTGTCGCGCTTGTAATTTTCATCGATAACTATTTGATCAACTTCTTCACAATTTCCTTGGAAACTCTGTCAGATATGTCAGAATTAACAGGAAACATCTGTAAAATGTATACGTATTCTAACTAAGTATGATCCGTGATAGACAGAGTGCAGTATCATAGAAACCAAGCGCAGTCTGTCATCTGTCAAGGGCAAAGTGCATTTTAAATACATAGATCTGATTTTATATGATGTGCGCAACAGCTGATCATGTTCCCCATGGACATCTATTGATGAAAAACGGAACTACGGTCACGTGACGTTTCATATTGAAGCATTTTAGTTGAACTGAAAGTGAAATACTGTCCAATGAAGTACAGTTATTTCATTGAATTTAAGTAAATTCTTGACATTCTAATCAGAGGAAATAATTCATATGGCTGGTGTGATGGAAATGTTCAAGTAAAGTCTGAAATAATGTTTTGGGTCCACTTGATCACAGCCATGTAACATGATCAAGATCGAGACTGTATGTTCTGTGGATAAAAAATTTGTTTTTTAAATAAGTATAACCTCCTGATATTATTCTTTTTGAATGACATCTGCATATCTACAACGTGACTGTTTTTGTTGCGCAGAGTTGAGCGTGATTTCGATAGGTCTGGAGCTGCAGGACCTCGTGACGGATACAAGGCGCGTGGCAGTCGGGAGTCTGCCGACAACGCGTCACGTGGCAGTCGTGAGAGAGACGCTTTTGATGAGGATGGATCTGCGCCTCCGTCATCTGGCGCAGAGCCAAGAGGAAACAAGGAAGACTATGCAGGACCATCAGGAATGCAACCAGATGGACTGATAGAGGTAAAGAAAACAGCTGGAGCCAATTTAATTACTGTGGTTGGACTTGTTTGATTATGTTTTAAGCCATCTAAGACAAAGGATTTGAGTGCATTGTGATATTGCTGGTGACATTTGATTAGAGATAAGCAATACTTGACGTCATTTGTTCTGATGGCTAAAGTTGTCTTTTAACATGTGACTGAACTTTGAACTCATCTTGTCTACTTTGTGTTTATCCTTTTAAAGATTGCATAAATTATTGATTGAACAATTATGTCATCAGTTTTCTTCTATTGATCTAAAGCGATAAAATTGACAACTTGTTCTGAACATAGTCTTCAGATGGACAACGACATCGTCATCGTCGTCGTTGTCTGTTGATGTTCTGCATTGACCGCATCATCCTCTGCATCTCGTTCATCTTTTATTAACATTGATAATAATAATATTTGTTTGCTTATAATTTAAATCAAGTTTTTGATTTCAGTTTGTTCTTTTCTTTTCTTCTTGACTTTATTTTCTTCTAATATAGTTTCTGTAGCAGTTATGTCTGACTTTGTGAGTATAGCATCAGCCATTAATAAAGAACACACTCACTTACTGCAAGTATGTTTTCATGAATATAGAGCAACTGGGATGAGGTTGTGGACAGTTTTGACGATATGGGTTTACGTGAGGAGCTGCTGCGCGGCGTCTACGCCTACGGTTTTGAGAAGCCGTCTGCGATTCAGCAGAGGGCGATCATGCCGTGCATCAAGGGACACGACGTCATCGCTCAGGCTCAGTCGGGAACTGGAAAGACGGCAACATTCGCCGTCTCCATCCTTGAACGAATGGATCCATCGGTGAAGGAATGCCAGGCGCTTGTACTGGCTCCCACTCGTGAACTCGCGAACCAGGTATGGTTGCTTTTAATGAGCTTTAAAAAATCAGTTATATTTATGTACTGACTTTTCTATTCCAGTTTAGTGTGTCTGCCCAGGAAATATTTTATTAACATTCACTTTGTTTGTAACATACTGTTCTGATAAATAGGTCATGACGCTGTTTTCTGTCATAGACATAAGAATAGACATTAGACAAAATAGACATTGATCATTCATATTAGACATTTCTGAATTTGAAGTGGTTCCAGCTATATAAATAATGACACTAGAACTAGAATTATTTCTGAATTGGAAGTAGAACTAGAATAGGATTAGAATTTATTTGTGAACTAGAACGAGAATAAAAATTATGACAGTGTAATAGAATAATAGGAATAGGAATTAATGCTGGAACTAAAATAACATTGGTTACGTCAATTCATTTGCAGTCATTTAGACTTTGCAGTTGTGATGATGATGATGATGCTGATGTGTTTTTGCTGATTCATGATGTGTCTTTGTGATTCGTGACGTAGATTCAGAAGGTGATATTTGCTCTCGGCGACTACATGCACGCTGACTGCCATGCGTGCATCGGAGGAACGAATGTTCGCGAGGATCTTCAACGTCTTGGCAACGGAGTGCAGGTCGTTGTTGGGACTCCAGGACGCGTTTTTGATATGATCAACAGAAAGGCTCTCAGTAAGAAAACCTATAACATTGCCATTTCATTCAAACGTCTCAACAGTTTCTTCTTCTTTTGCCCTTGTGCTATAAACAACTTTCCAATTTAATTTATGTGATAGACATTAATTGGCACAATTTTATAATTTGAACTTTAAGACGACTCAAGTGATTGAATGATGGAAATGGTCGTCAATCGCAGATGACAAGCGAGTGCGACGGATTGCAGCAGGGGTTAATTTCGTTACTGAACTAAGGCGAGAATGAAAAAGATTCAACTGTCATTCAGAAAAATGAGAACTGGAAAAGAAATTGTCAACTCAAACTAATAAGAAACGAAAAAGAATTCATGAAGTGAAATAAAAATGAGAAAAATTTTGCAAAGAGAACTTCAAAGAATCTTGTTATGTAAATTAAAAGTAGTCCTGTCTATAGTATCGGCTTTACTAGACTTTTTGGCAATGAAGCTTGTCAGAAGTAGAGCTAAAAGTTATTTCGATTGACGATCTAAATGGAAACCAATATAAAAATGATTTTCTGAACTAAAACTATAAGATTATTTGTGGTGCCACACACCACAATCAGCATTAAGGCGATTTTCCAACTCAATATGTTGATACGTAATTTCAAAGTCCTTGTCTCAGGCTTTAAAATGACATTACAATTATTGCTCTAGCTTTATTCTAACTGAAGGCATTAAGTGATCAAATTAAACTAATCAATTAACCAATTAACTTAATTAAAATAAAACAAACTAATTTGCATATCAAGAGCATTAAAAGCAATTAATAGCATTGATGGAGCATTAATAGCTCTAAGACTTGTGTTTAAAAAAAATTAAATTCTGCAAAACAATAAAAAAATATTTCCCTAAATATCTCTGATGTGTAATTTCAGACTTAATGCTGATTTCGGTGTGGACCGCCACATTTTGTCTGAGTTGGTTATTCCGTTGATGAATTGATTCTGTAAATTGCATTTAATCCAGACACAAAGTTCATCCGTCAGTTTATTCTGGATGAGGCTGATGAGATGTTGTCGCGAGGATTCAAGGATCAGATCTATGACGTCTTTCGAACGCTCAGCGACGACATTCAGGTAACGCGTGAGACGATGACGACAACGTCATTTGCCAACTGTTTCTTACCAAGTCTATTTTGTCCTTATCAATAGTTTTTTCTCCTCTATTCTCCTCCTTTTGTTGATGGAAAAAACTTCTATGTCAACTGATCAATTCTTACTGAATTTTAGCAAATACAAAACTTTGTTTAATTGTTTTCCACATTGAAGTTGAGAATCCATTGATTCTGCAAAAGATGGCAAATTATTTTGGCGACACTCGGCCAAAAATCTCGCGAAGTTCCAGACCCGGCAACTTTTCCAAACCACTTTCAACCCTGACTATCCTCCCATCTTATTGATGATGGACAATACACCCATCTTACGGTCGCTCAAGCAGCGATGGCTGCTTTTGGGTGCTTCATGGTTTTTGTAATAAACATCCTGAAACTATTTGAGATATGTCATTATCATGTGTGATCTTCGCTAATGGTTACTCTTAGAAATCTAAAATGTTACTTCTTTAACATGACTCATTTCCACAGATGCACTTAACGAACTGAGTCGTTGTGTCCATAATTTGTGATAAATTTAAATCTTGATGTAGATATGAGATCTTCTGTCGTTTCAGGTGATTTTGTTGTCGGCGACGATGCCGATGGATGTGCTGGAGGTGACGAAGCGTTTCATGCGCAATCCAATCCGTATCCTCGTGAAGAAGGAAGAGCTGACGTTGGAGGGAATCAGACAGTTCTACGTTGAAGTGGAACAAGAGGTTTGCGTTCATTCACAAACACAAACTCAGATGATGCATTCCAAACTCATCACGGATTAGTTCCGTGTTTATCTCTAACTTTTGCAATTCCAATGTAATCGTTATATTGTTCGAGACACATTAGATGTTTACTTGTAATTGACTTTGAAATATCTATAGCTATTTTAATAGATGCTGCTATATATTCATTCAATTCAGTTCAGTATAGAAGTCAACAGCTCTGTTCTTTGTTGTGTTTTTAGAAATCTCATCATTCTCTGATCTGTGTAAGCTGTAGATGATTGCTTTGAATTTCTAAATTGTGGTGACACACATTTTCTCTGTCTGTCTGTGTGCAGGAGTGGAAGTTGGACACCCTGTGTGACCTCTATGAGACGGTGACCATTACACAGGCTGTCATCTTCTGCAACACAAAGAGGAAGGTCGAATGGCTGACGGACAAGATGCACAGCCGGGACTTCACCGTTTCAGCCATTGTAAGCCGTTACACCAATGTCGCTCGATTTTAAACGACTCACTTGAAGTCTGGAATTAAATCTTTTCTATGCCACCCAGTCTACGTGATGACCATGAGAATTCCTTTTGGTATTGTATTTGTTCAATAAATTTATGCAGTAATTCTCGCATTGCACACCAATTAGTGGGAGGGATGTTATTTATTGATAAATGGTTGGATATTTCAATAAACAAGTAAAAGTAGATCATGAATGATATTTTTCGAATACGATTGTAACTAGCGGCTATTGTTTCCTCCTGAGGTCTAATGCCCAAGGTTGCATCATAATGGCGTTGGCTTCTTTGCATATTTTATGATTTGTGGAGTTTGAGAGAGTGTGAAGCGGCATAGATCGTCTTTTGGTGACGACGTTTCTTGTCTATTTGAACGGTGGTGACATGAACAGCACGGTGAAATGGAGCAAGGACAGCGAGAGGTGATCATGAAGGAGTTCCGATCCGGTTCCAGCCGCGTTCTTATCACAACCGATCTGTTGGCGAGAGGAATCGACGTTCAACAAGTCTCTCTCGTCATCAACTATGATCTGCCCACAAACCGTGAAAACTACATTCACAGGTCGGCAAAAGATCAAACAACAGAATTTCTTTATTTCCATCTTAAAGATTTTTTTATTCTGACTTAAAAACATTTCTATTTAGATCTTACAGAAGTTTTAATTTCCATAATTCAACCTTAGTTGCTATGCTTGTTTGGTCGTAAGCTTTTCTTGTGGGTTGACTGTGACCAGCGGCTAACATCCTTGGATTGATATGAGTTTTACAGATGACCTTTTCTGCGATCTATCGTGATGTGTAGAACGTTTCATCGCATCTTCTTTTTTGCCTTTTTTTAGGATTGGTCGCGGTGGACGATTTGGCCGGAAAGGAGTTGCCATAAACTTTGTGACAAGTGAGGACCGACGTGCGCTGAAGGACATTGAGACGTTCTACAACACTCAGGTCGAAGAGATGCCGATGAATGTCGCTGATCTCATCTAGATCGTTGCCCCGCCCTCCCCCCTCCACCGTGTCATCGTCGTCATCGTCATTGTCTTTGTTCGTCTCATCTCTTCCACCACTGATGATAATAATATGCGTTCCACGGCTGCTGCTTGCTCTTGGAGATAGGGGAGATGGGGAGAGAGGCTGCTGCCGCTCATCAATGCACAACTGCAAATTAAATGCTTTAGGTTCTTGACAATTAATGGGGGATGGGTGAAATAGTAGATGTGCGTATTCCAGAGCGTCTTTCATTTATTTATTAATGATTGGAAGAAAAAGCGATGGTGATTATGATGACGATGATGACAGAGGCGGAGGAATAAAAGGAGGAGGAGGCGGCGGAGGAGGAGACATGGCAACATTCGTGAAGTGAGGTTTTCCATCTGGAATGTGAGATGTTCTTGGAAATAAGCAAATAAAACTTGATTGGTTGCTTGTGAGGCGAGTGCACTTTATAGCTTCTCTTCTTTCAATTTTTGTTCCTTTCATATTAAGAACTTTATTTGTCAAAAATGTGGACAACATGAAAAAAACGGAATACTAATATTGTATAAATTCTATAAATTGTAAACTTAGTCGCTTGCGAATTTTTCCATCTCTAATAATCTTTTCCTGTGCGAGCAAATTGATCATGTGAAAATTTACAATATTAGAAACTTCCACCAACTTTGGACACACTCGGAATAAGATTTGTCTAGATGTAATTTGACAGTTTTTGTTTGTTTTTTGATTAATGAAACACTTCCTAGTTTTGTGTTGCATGTTGATGGTGGATGGTGCACGAAACTTGGAAACATCTTTTGAGTTTGCTCACTTGTCTGTCGTGCCTGCACGAACAAACGAAATGCAGTTTCAGACACTTCTGCCACGTTTCTCCAATTCTTTTCAATCAGAGAAATTGTCTGATTGAGTGAGACATTGTTGTTGATGTTGAAATTCTGATGTTGCTGAGTCTTGTGATGATGGTGAGTGCAACAGTGCCTCTTATTATTATTTATTATTATTATTGATTATTATTAATTATTATTATCAATTATTATTATTAATTGCGGAATTCTATCGTGGACTGGCTGTGACTGATATTCATGGATGACAGTTTTTCAAATCTGTTCGTCAAGTTTTGTGTTGAAATCGTTTGGAATGAAAGGAGATACAGCCAGAAGTTGTTGTTGCGTTTCTCTCACAATGTATTGCATGGAAAGTGAGAGAGATTAGGTGAAATCTTCTGTTGAAAATATGGTTGGAAAAGATGAGAATAAAGTATTTTCCGTGTTACGTCTTTTCTTATTGGACCACTGCTTAGCTACATTTGTGTTTAATCTTTCCGGTTCATATCAGCTGACAATATTAGATGAGATGTGATGTAAGATAATGATGTGCTGTGTTGGTATGTTGATCATTGACAACCCACACAGTTTTCACTCTTTGGTGCTGTTTGTCTTAAGTCACACTTTGTATAAATACGTGCTCTGCTGACAGTGAAGCAACAACTCGTGGAACTCGTGACCCATTGTCGTGTGTTGCCTCGTCATCATCAGCTGAAAGTCTGTCGTTGCTGAGGGTGACCAGCGCTGCTGACTCGCATGAATGAATTCATTGCAGATGATTTGAGAGCAACAGAACAGTTGATTCTCCAGACAATCTACAAATGAAGAAAGAGTCAACAAGTTCTACAATCAAAGCGTTGTAACCAATTGTTTAGATTCAGTTCAGGATGCCAATGTCTCATCATGTATTTGAAGTGTTCAACATCTTTTGCATAGATAGTTGCATGGCTATGCACAGCGTTCAACCAAATGCCAAAACCTGTCTTCTTCTCCTTCTGCTGTAAATCCATTTAGCTGAGGGACCATTCAATGTAATAATGTTGTGTGGCTTTTATTGGAATAATTTATATGGATGCATTTTGTATCTTATTTCCAATATTTATTTCTAGGGTTTGTGCAAATGATGCATTTCTTCGTAAGATGAACATTTTGTCAACGTTATCTTAATTTAATATTGCACTCGTTTAACAGTGTAAGCAATGGATAGGTTCTATTTGTTCTAAGATTGGCTAGACAATGGATAGGTTCTATTTGTTCTAAGAGTGGTAGACAATGGAAGGATCTATTTGTTCTAAGATCGGTAGACAATGGAAGGTTCTATTTATTCTGAGCTTTGTAGACAATGGATAGGTTCTATTTGTTCTAAGAGTGGTAGACAATGTTGATAGGTTCCTTTGTTCAATGGATTTGTTGTTCTGACTGTTGTGTTGCCCATTTTATTCCTGGTTGTTTGTGGTAATCTATTGTGGGAACCTGGAATAGATGAGATGACATTGCTCCTCCGTCAGATGCATGCTCCTCCTACTCCTCCTCCTCCTAGTTGCCGCGGTCATTCTCCGTGACAGTTGTCAATCAACTGACTTCATTCAATGAGTCGTTTAAAGAAGGTCTTGTGGTTGACCTTTGCTCCTCAATTAAGGTCATAGGTCAAATCTGGTGAGGGAAGAATCTCCTTCCTTAATTGTGACTTCAGTTTGTCTCTCTAGCAGATGATGTCGTCAGTGGGAAGAACAGGTGAAGGAGGAGAGGGATGGACACGTGACCTCCTTGTATACCGAGTTTGAGGAAGTTAAATGATAGTGGGAAATAGTTTATATCATAGCTTCGGCTTAATTTAGGACGTCATTGCCTACTTCTTCTGTCCCATGGTTTTGCTTCAATCTGAGAAAATCAGTTGTTTTTCAGTTGCTATCATTTTAACAATGATGATGATGACTAAGACACAATGACTAGCGTTGTTGTGTTTTATCATTTTAACAATGATGATGACTAAGACACAATGACTAGCATTGTTACGAATGCAGATCTTCGTTGCTTATTTAATCAGCTAAAGCATGATTAGTTTGATTTGAGCTTCGATGATTGAAGACTTCAACTACATTTGTTGCCAAAGGTTCTTCTAAAACAACAAACTGTTAGAAAGTCTAAAGTCGGTGCTTTAATGGAAAGGGTTAGACTAAATGCGCTACATCAAGTGTCCTCTTGCATTGCCTACACAATTATAGGTGAAGAAGTTGTGGATTAAACTGGAGCAGACGATTTTCTCTCTCTCTCTCTCTCTCTCTCTCTCTCTCTCTCTCTCTCTCTCTCTCTCTCTCTCTCTCTCTCTCTGTCCTTTGCTCAGAAACCTAATCACACGCACTACTTTTAATATCGGCGGAGGAACTATATGCATCACTTGTCCTATGTGCTGATGATTGGAAATTAATGGAATGATGTTGACGGTGGGATGATCAGCGTTTTCCTCTGAACATGAGAGCGACTGGTAGCTCTGGATGTTGCTTAGGAACGCATCTTGTTGTGATTGGTGGACTCCATCTGTCGTGGACACAAGTGGCGTCCTCTGGTCCTCGCAGTTCGTAATCTCGATCGCACGTGAATTGGATCTGCGTTGAATGCCAGACGTGGCGCACGTACTGACGGTACTCGAACTTTCCAATCACTCCAACGATCAGAATCTTTCCATGGTCCAACGTTCCAGGGAACGAACAGATCGCTTGCCACAACACACACACACATGAGACGGACGTTACACATGACTCAAATTACACATGACTCAAATTACACATGATTCAAATGACTCAAATGTCGCATGACTCAAATGACAGTTGACTCAAATGACAGTTGACTCAAATGACACATGATTCAAATGACACATGATTCAAGTGACACATGATTCAAGTGACTCAAATGTCGCATGACTCAAATGACGCATGACTCAAATGACATTTCACTCAAATGACGCATGACTCAAATGACATTTGACTCAAATGACACGTGACAATGACAATGACTAATTCTAATGAGAATCCAATCTCTGGATACAACACCTGATGGATCACAAAAATAACCCTGATAAAAAAAATTATGTTACGTTCTCCTTTACACTGAAGGCACTCTTCAGTGTAAAGGAGAAATTCCATCGACCATCTCTGCTTTGACTTGACGCAGCTCTCGTCAATATTTTTACTAGTTATAGCGCTGAGAAATCGGGGCTGGCGGTTATGATGGAAGAGGCGAAATGTGAATCTGTGATCATTTCTGGATGTTTAATTACAGCAATTACTATAATAGATTAATAGTAGTCCTATCACTAAAACATTAATGCACTAGAACATTGACAATGAAGAAATGTCTTCCCGCATATTGAACAGTTTCAGAAAAAAGCAATTCGTTCATTCGTTTCCTACTTTCCTTTTGCCAGAAATGCTTCGATTCCTTCTTGGTTGAACTTTTATCAGAATTTCTATAGCGCCTTCGATTTAATTGCTTTCTTAAATTCGCGCTGTATAAATGTTCATTGCAGTTGAATGTTCACTCTAGAAATACTGTCAGGCCATACTTTTGTTGCAGTATGGCTGCTCTCCGATCCATTGTCCATACTCGCAGGTCAGGTACTCGTTTCCGACGAGGGCGTATCCCTCTGCGCACCAGTATCTCGCTCTGTCTCCATGCAGCATCGAGTGGAAACGGGTCATTCCGTTGTTGATGTCTGGAGGTCGTTTGGTGCACGGAGCTAGAGTCAGGTAAATTGTAACAACAGTCATGTAAATTGTAAAGTAACAGCGGATCACCAAACGAGTTTATACGAAGATGGACATTCACGCACACATACACTCACACACACACACACACACACACACACACACACACACACACACACACACACAGGCACGTGCAAGCATTACACACGCTAGCCAAGATAGAAGGTCTTAAAATGATGTGTGTGTGTGTGTGTGTGTGTGTGTGTGTGTGTGTGTGTGTAGGTGCGTATGTGTATGACGTGTGTGTGACATGTCTTTTCTCTCTCCCTACTCCCTCGGAAGGACATTCATTCTCTGTCCTTTGCACAGACACCTAATCACACGCACTACTTTTCAAGGCCGTAGTCAGGATTTGATTTGGGGGGGGGGTGTTTCTTCAGTTTCCCGTCCGAAAAAACTGATGACTTTTTTTAATCATTCGACCAAAATCAATTCATTCTATTTTTTAACATTTTTTCATTTCGGTGTTTTCATGGTTTTATTTCATGGTTTTTACATCATGTGCAAGTAAATGCATTCTATTATTTTTACGTTTCACATTTCGGGGGGGTGTTCAAACAACCAAAACACCACCCTACTGTGACCCTAGCTACGGCCTTGCTACTTTTAATATCGGCGGACTATAATGTATATGTGTATACCTGGTTTGCAGAGTGGC
>OX457050.1:152500-170000 GCA_949752735.1 Lumbricus terrestris
GCCCCAATGACGTCATCGGCCACCCCCCAGTGAGGTAGTATCCCAACCCAGTGAGTTAGTATCCTAATTATGTCCCGCTCTTTGTCCGTCTGCCTGTCCGTCTGCCTGTCTGTGTACATACCTAGGTGATTAAGAGGTCGTTAATGATGTGCCCTCGGGTAATGAGTGTGATAAGAATCTCAACGGCGCGGACGAATTTCAAAAACTAACCGGTGCAGGATAGGCCCAAATAAAAACCCCAGAAAACTCCAAGATTTTCCACCTAGAAAAAACCCAAGATTTTCCACCTAGAAAAAAAACCCAGATTTTTCCAAAAGCCCAAGATTTTTCACTTTTATCGATTAGTACCATCCCTCCCTCCCTCCCTCCCTCCCTCCCTCCCTCTCTCCCTCCCTCCCTCCCACCACCTATTCCTGTATGAATGTATATTCTCAACCATTAAAACGCTAAAATTGTCAAAAACAAAATCGTGCATGGAGCTATAATGACTCAATTTTACTATTCCTTGCACTCATTCTCCATTCCTCCCTCCATTTCTCAATCCATTGAATCTTGTAATACAGTTTATTTTAAAACATTGAAACGCTAAGTATTTATGAAAATACGAACAACATAGCATTATAGCTATAAGACACAATTTTTATCCTTCCATACCACATCCTCCCTTCCTCCATCACTTCCTCCCTCCTTTCTCATTCCATTGGAGTGTGAATCACTTGGTATTTTTAAACAGTGAAACGCTAAGTATTTATGAAAATACGAACAACATAGCATTATAGCTATAAGACACAATTTTTATCCTTCCATACCACATCCTCCCTTCCTCCATCACTTCCTCCCTCCTTTCTCATTCCATTGGAGTGTGAATCACTTGGTATTTTCAAACAGTGAAACGCTAAGTATTAATGAAAATGCGAACAATATAGCATTGTAACTATAAGATGCAATTTTATCTTTCCATGCCACATCCTCCCTTCCTCCATCCCTCCATTTATTTCTCATTCCAATGAATCCTACACTATGAAGCGTTAAAAATAGAGGAAAATTCGAACATTTTAACTTTCAAACCTCAGTTTTACCATTCCGTACTACTATCCACCCCTCCTACTCCCAGTCTTCTTCCATTTTTCATTCCAGTATTCTTGCATTATTGTGCAGTCTCAAACACTGAAACGTTAAGAATTGAGGAAATTTGAATTATTGCAACTATGTTGGTTCAATTTTACCATTCCTTGCTCTTAATGCTTACACATTTCAACATCTCAACCATGCAAATTCCACAATTCCTGACCTGCTTACTTACTTACTTACAAAATCTCAGCACTTCAACAACTTTACACATACACAACCTTGGGCTTGTTTTTCATTTCTTCAATCATTCAGTTCTAAATACTTGCATCTTTCAACATCTCAACCATGCAAATTCCACAATTCCTGACCTGCTTACTTACTTACAAAATCTCAGCACTTCAACAGCTTGTACACATACACAATCCTGCGCTTGTTTCTCATTTCTTCACTCATTCAATTCTTAATACTTGCATCTTTCAGCATCTCATCCATGCAAATTTTATAATTCTTAGTCTGCTTACTTACTTATTCACAAAATTTCAGCAATACATCAGCTTTACACATGCACAATTCTGTACATGTTTCTCATTTCTTCTTCTTCTTCACTTCTTGAGCATTCAGTTCTAAATACTTGCATCTTTCAACATCTCAACCATGCAAATTCCACAATTCCTGACCTGCTTACTTACTTACAAAATCTCAGCACTTCAACAGCTTTACACATGCACAATTCTGTACATGTTTCTCATTTCTTCTTCTTCTTCACTTCTTGAGTTCTTACTTCATGCTTGTTTCAACACCTCAATCGCACAAATTCCGCAATTCCTAACATAGTTACTTACTTACTTACTTACAAAATTTCTGCAATTCAAAGGCTGTTTACTTGTACATTCTTCTAAGTTCTTCAAACCTTCATATCTTAATTCTTGCACATGTCAACATTTCAATCACAACATTCTACACTTTCTCATTTAGATCTACTTACTTACTCACATGCATTTTCGATCCTTCAGTTTCAACCCTTTTATTACTTGGACAGTAATGATAGACGCCACTCACTTTAAAATTTGAACAACATAAATTTGATGCAGACACAAACAAACACACACGTGGAATCACTTTTGAGATGCGCAAACAGAGACGCGTGACAGACGAATACGGCATCATTTCTAACTTTTCTCATTCAACTTCACCATTATTGACTCAAATCAATAGACGTCATATAGTTTTAAAATTGTTGCGTCATCATTTTTACAAACATCGGAATACTTTGGCGAGCAGAAACAGTGGTACCAGTCACTTGGCAGAATGGGCATTAGTGTATTTCGATACCATACAGCCTAAAACGAGTGACGTCATGGAATTACCCAATTCTAAAAATAGAAACATTGAAAATGTTCATTTGTATGGAATGAGAATATGCTGACATAGCTTGAGCGGCGAATGCAGAGAGAGAGAGGAAGAGAGGGTTTTAGAAGCGTTTGATGTTACATTAGTTGAAGTGGCTGTGCATACGTCACACGAAGTCTTCATTCTATGCGACTTTGAACATATTGGAAGCAGATATTTGCAGAGGTGCACGTGAACAAGACACATATTTTCATACTTTGCAGTATTTGTAAGTAAGAAAATGGAATGACCATGACTACAATGCATATCAGCTGAAGGAGTGGATATAATTCTTAGTTACACAGTTTATAAAAATAGCCGGATGAGAGATGGAATGGCAGAAAAAGATTCTCATTTAATTTCACATGGATTCTAAAATGGTAGACTGAACAAGTACATACAGTGTTGGTCGATTTATTATGTGAAGCGGCAGTGTGCAAGAAGCAACGAGGATGAGAAGGAGGAGGAGGAGGTGAAAGTATGAGTCTTAGAAGTATGAGTTCCTAGTTTTCCACCTTATGCGATGCGACATTCATTGAAATTGGCTTCAAATAGATTGCAGGACTTAGTAATTTTGAATGCTACATTGGCGAACTCACAATATGTAAGACGATTATTTTGAAACTTGCATGTGCAAAGCAATGCTTGCATGGATTTTCTAGTCGTGAAATGCCAAATGTTGAAGGAAACGAGCGACACTTAACGCTCTGCTCTGTTTACGTTACAATAGACCTACTTTACTCTACTTTGTATAGAATTGTAATTTTCGAATGCATGAAATGGTATGCGATGCAACATTCATTGAAATTGGCTTCAAATAGATTGCAGGACTTAGTAATTTTGAATGCTACATTGGCGAACTCACAATATGTAAGACGATTATTTTGAAACTTGCATGTGCAAAGCAATGCTTGTACGGATTTTCTAGTTGTGAAATGACAAATGTTGAAGGAAACGAGTAACACTCAACGCTCTGTTCTGTTTCTGTTACAATACTTTACTCTACTCTGTACGAAATTGTAAATTTCGAATGCGTGAAAGGGTAAAGTACGCAAGTCTTAGACACCACTTTTAATTCTTTTAGTTTGACAACATGTGTGTCAGTTGAGATGAGTCATCATGTTATGTAACAATGTCAGTTTGCTTTAGTAAAGTCGTGTAGGGGGAGGAGAGGGGTGTATTCACATAGTGGAGCGCACTGCTTGAAATGAAGATGGGTAAGTTTATTGCAAATAGAAATCAGTATTCGTATTTATTTTCGTTTCGTAAGACGACTGCAAGTTTAGCTGAGTCATCAATTTGTGCAAAAAGTATGTGTTTGGTTGAATACATGCATGTTGTTGGAAGGTTCAGCGAGGCGAAGTATGACGCACTTTGAGCTAAATACACAGCATTGCAATTGCATGCACTGCCACCTTAGCAGAAATTCTTGTATCGTACAGCTAAAATTATAAGTCACTTAAATTTTTTCACCAAGTCAAAGCGCATCCACCTTTGGAAATGCTGTGACGGACGTCAAGGTGGCCCGTGCGGCGCGGCGGCGGCGGCGTTTCCTTCTCGGGGACGGCGGCGGTTCTTGCGATCTTGATCCGATCCACCTTGTTACAAGAAATCCACACGATTGCGCGCAATGGAAGTGTGTGTGTGTGAAAACTGTGAAACGACGAGTATGAGTTAAGGCTGCGCGCAATCGTATGGATTTCTCTCATCACAGATTGATCGGATCAGATCGCTAGAACCGCCGCCGTCCCTGAGAAGGAAACGCCGCCGCCGCCGCGCCGCACGGGCCACCTTGACGTCCGTCACAGCATTTCCAAAGGTGGATGCGCTTTGACTTGGTGAAAAAATTTAAGTGACTTATAATTTTAGCTGTACGATACAAGAATTTCTGCTAAGGGGGCAGTGCATGCAATTGCAATGCTGTGTATTTAGCTCAAAGTGCGTCATACTTCGCCTCGCTGAACCTTCCAACAACATGCATGTATTCAACCAAACACATACTTTTTGCACAAATTGATGACTCAGCTAAACTTGCAGTCGTCTTACGAAACGAAAATACATACGAATACTGATTTCTATTTGCAATAAACTTACCCATCTTCATTTCAAGCAGTGCGTTCCACTATGTGAATACACCCCTCTCCTCCCCCTACACGACTTTACTAAAGCAAACTGACATTGTTACATAACATGATGACTCATCTCAACTGACACACATGTTGTCAAACTAAAAGAATTAAAAGTGGTGTCTAAGACTTGCGTACTTTACCCTTTCACGCATTCGAAATTTACAATTTCGTACAGAGTAGAGTAAAGTATTGTAACAGAAACAGAACAGAGCGTTGAGTGTTACTCGTTTCCTTCAACATTTGTCATTTCACAACTAGAAAATCCGTACAAGCATTGCTTTGCACATGCAAGTTTCAAAATAATCGTCTTACATATTGTGAGTTCGCCAATGTAGCATTCAAAATTACTAAGTCCTGCAATCTATTTGAAGCCAATTTCAATGAATGTTGCATCGCATACCATTTCATGCATTCGAAAATTACAATTCTATACAAAGTAGAGTAAAGTAGGTCTATTGTAACGTAAACAGAGCAGAGCGTTAAGTGTCGCTCGTTTCCTTCAACATTTGGCATTTCACGACTAGAAAATCCATGCAAGCATTGCTTTGCACATGCAAGTTTCAAAATAATCGTCTTACATATTGTGAGTTCGCCAATGTAGCATTCAAAATTACTAAGTCCTGCAATCTATTTGAAGCCAATTTCAATGAATGTCGCATCGCATAAGGTGGAAAACTAGGAACTCATACTTCTAAGACTCATACTTTCACCTCCTCCTCCTCCTTCTCATCCTCGTTGCTTCTTGCACACTGCCGCTTCACATAATAAATCGACCAACACTGTATGTACTTGTTCAGTCTACCATTTTAGAATCCATGTGAAATTAAATGAGAATCTTTTTCTGCCATTCCATCTCTCATCCGGCTATTTTTATAAACTGTGTAACTAAGAATTATATCCACTCCTTCAGCTGATATGCATTGTAGTCATGGTCATTCCATTTTCTTACTTACAAATACTGCAAAGTATGAAAATATGTGTCTTGTTCACGTGCACCTCTGCAAATATCTGCTTCCAATATGTTCAAAGTCGCATAGAATGAAGACTTCGTGTGACGTATGCACAGCCACTTCAACTAATGTAACATCAAACGCTTCTAAAACCCTCTCTTCCTCTCTCTCTCTGCATTCGCCGCTCAAGCTATGTCAGCATATTCTCATTCCATACAAATGAACATTTTCAATGTTTCTATTTTTAGAATTGGGTAATTCCATGACGTCACTCGTTTTAGGCTGTATGGTATCGAAATACACTAATGCCCATTCTGCCAAGTGACTGGTACCACTGTTTCTGCTCGCCAAAGTATTCCGATGTTTGTAAAAATGATGACGCAACAATTTTAAAACTATATGACGTCTATTGATTTGAGTCAATAATGGTGAAGTTGAATGAGAAAAGTTGGAAATGATGCCGTATTCGTCTGTCACGCGTCTCTGTTTGCGCATCTCAAAAGTGATTCCACGTGTGTGTTTGTTTGTGTCTGCATCAAATTTATGTTGTTCAAATTTTAAAGTGAGTGGCGTCTATCATTACTGTCCAAGTAATAAAAGGGTTGAAACTGAAGGATCGAAAATGCATGTGAGTAAGTAAGTAGATCTAAATGAGAAAGTGTAGAATGTTGTGATTGAAATGTTGACATGTGCAAGAATTAAGATATGAAGGTTTGAAGAACTTAGAAGAATGTACAAGTAAACAGCCTTTGAATTGCAGAAATTTTGTAAGTAAGTAAGTAAGTAACTATGTTAGGAATTGCGGAATTTGTGCGATTGAGGTGTTGAAACAAGCATGAAGTAAGAACTCAAGAAGTGAAGAAGAAGAAGAAATGAGAAACATGTACAGAATTGTGCATGTGTAAAGCTGTTGAAGTGCTGAGATTTTGTAAGTAAGTAAGCAGGTCAGGAATTGTGGAATTTGCATGGTTGAGATGTTGAAAGATGCAAGTATTTAGAACTGAATGCTCAAGAAGTGAAGAAGAAGAAGAAATGAGAAACATGTACAGAATTGTGCATGTGTAAAGCTGATGTATTGCTGAAATGTTGTGAATAAGTAAGTAAGCAGACTAAGAATTATAAAATTTGCATGGATGAGATGTTGAAAGATGCAAGTATTAAGAATTGAATGAGTGAAGAAATGAGAAACAAGCGCAGGATTGTGTATGTGTACAAGCTGTTGAAGTGCTGAGATTTTGTAAGTAAGTAAGCAGGTCAGGAATTGTGGAATTTGCATGGTTGAGATGTTGAAAGATGCAAGTATTTAGAACTGAATGATTGAAGAAATGAAAAACAAGCCCAAGGTTGTGTATGTGTAAAGTTGTTGAAGTGCTGAGATTTTGTAAGTAAGTAAGTAAGCAGGTCAGGAATTGTGGAATTTGCATGGTTGAGATGTTGAAATGTGTAAGCATTAAGAGCAAGGAATGGTAAAATTGAACCAACATAGTTGCAATAATTCAAATTTCCTCAATTCTTAACGTTTCAGTGTTTGAGACTGCACAATAATGCAAGAATACTGGAATGAAAAATGGAAGAAGACTGGGAGTAGGAGGGGTGGATAGTAGTACGGAATGGTAAAACTGAGGTTTGAAAGTTAAAATGTTCGAATTTTCCTCTATTTTTAACGCTTCATAGTGTAGGATTCATTGGAATGAGAAATAAATGGAGGGATGGAGGAAGGGAGGATGTGGCATGGAAAGATAAAATTGCATCTTATAGTTACAATGCTATATTGTTCGCATTTTCATTAATACTTAGCGTTTCACTGTTTGAAAATACCAAGTGATTCACACTCCAATGGAATGAGAAAGGAGGGAGGAAGTGATGGAGGAAGGGAGGATGTGGTATGGAAGGATAAAAATTGTGTCTTATAGCTATAATGCTATGTTGTTCGTATTTTCATAAATACTTAGCGTTTCACTGTTTAAAAATACCAAGTGATTCACACTCCAATGGAATGAGAAAGGAGGGAGGAAGTGATGGAGGAAGGGAGGATGTGGTATGGAAGGATAAAAATTGTGTCTTATAGCTATAATGCTATGTTGTTCGTATTTTCATAAATACTTAGCGTTTCAATGTTTTAAAATAAACTGTATTACAAGATTCAATGGATTGAGAAATGGAGGGAGGAATGGAGAATGAGTGCAAGGAATAGTAAAATTGAGTCATTATAGCTCCATGCACGATTTTGTTTTTGACAATTTTAGCGTTTTAATGGTTGAGAATATACATTCATACAGGAATAGGTGGTGGGAGGGAGGGAGAGAGGGAGGGAGGGAGGGAGGGAGGGATGGTACTAATCGATAAAAGTGAAAAATCTTGGGTTTTTGGAAAAATCTGGGTTTTTTTTCTAGGTGGAAAATCTTGGGTTTTTTTTAGGTGGAAAATCTTGGAGTTTTCTGGGGTTTTTATTTGGGCCTATCCTGCACCGGTTAGTTTTTGAAATTCGTCCGCGCCGTTGAGATTCTTATCACACTCATTACCCGAGGGCACATCATTAACGACCTCTTAATCACCTAGGTATGTACACAGACAGGCAGACGGACAGGCAGACGGACAAAGAGCCGGACATAATTAGGATACTAACTCACTGGGTTGGGATACTACCTCACTGGGGGGTGGCCGATGACGTCATTGGGGCGTGACTAATGACTTTTTAATTGCTGAGGCAGTCTTTTAATGACTTTTTAATTGCTGAGGCAGTACTCTCAGTATACCCTTGAGGTAGTATTCTCAGTAACCCCACTTCTTATAACTGACTGGTTTTCATAATAACTTCGTCTGCTTCTGTAATTGACTGTACATATGTTTGACTGGCTTGAATGACTGACTAGTTCGAATGACTGACTGGTTTGAATGACTGACTGGTTTGAATGACAGTTTGAATGACTGACTGGTTTGAATGACTGACTGGTTTGAATGACAGACTGGTTTGTATGACAGTATGACTGACTGGTTTGAATGACAGACTGGTTTGAATGACTGTCTGGTTTGAATGACTGTCTGGTTTGAATGACTGACTGGTTTGCAAGACTGACTGGTTTGAATGACTGACTGGTTTGAATGACAGTTTGACTGACTTGTTTTGATGCAGCTCCATCCGCATGGTCCGTCACAAAGACATCTTCGTCCTCTTCCTTTGCAATCTTCATCCATCCGACATTTCTTCAGACATCGCTGACTCCGACCTTCAACACCACCACCATCCATACCACCACCACCACCACCACCTGACGACGCACCCGTTCCACCACCAGCAGCAGCTACTGCACTTCTGTTTCCCTGGCACTCCTTCTCCGTCTCCTTCTCCAACTCCATCGACTGTAATCTTCCGCCAGTCTTCCACCAAACCTCATTCGACCTCCATCCTGTTTTGTTGAAACACAGAAGATATTCAACGACATTTTGATTTCATGTTAATTGTGATCACTATAGAAATGCAATCATTGCAGTCAAGGGCGGATACAGAAATTTTCGAAGGGGGGCCAAAGTCCTACGGAACCACTCATGGGGGGGCCACGTCTACTTTCCGAGCAAAATAGCTGGTCAAAAATAAAGAAATTTCTAAATGGGGGCCATGGCCGGATTGCCCCCCCCCCTGGATCCGCCCCTGATTGCAGTTATTAGCAACGAAATATGTCAACAAATTCATTTGTAATTTTAGTGACTTCTGTTGAACAGTACGACTGTGAAGTGATTTGATGTCATAATGTCATTCACCATAATTGCATGTCATTTCTTGTAGATCAGCGGTTCCCAACCCGTGGCCCGCGGGCCAAAAGTGGCCCGCCTGGTCTACAAAAATGGCCCACAGCTTCTCAATGAATTAAGAAAAATATATTATGTAAAAATTGACAATTTGGACATGATAGAATAATTATACAATTCTTTTCTATTACAAATTATATTATTTGGACGATAATAAATCGCATAACACATTCTATTTTGATATAATTATAACAATTTTATACGACTTTAGTTAATTAAATTTTAGCCTTTTGGTCCCTTAATGTCCTTAAACTAAGAAAAAGTGGCCCTCGTGTCCTGCAACTTAGAAAGAGTGGCCCGATAGTCAAAAAAGGTTGGAATCCACTGAAGAAGATGAAAGCCCTCTCATTCCTTATCCAATATCCAGATACGAGATTGGCAACGCCAGAGCGCGAACAGTTGCAGAGTTAGACACTGGGTAGGAATATTCCACTTCGGGATCATTTGACTACTTTCTACTAGCTGCTCAAGACTTTCCTCTTTATCCGTGGTGTGGCTCCGAACTGAACTCCAGGGTGGCCCAAAAAAGACCCTACTTTTGGTCAAGATATTGGAAAAAACAGTAGGGTGTCTTGATTTGCCCACAATTTATAACAAGAGGTTCCATTATTAATAACTATTTATAACTAGGTTATATTAATAACTATTAGTTTTATCCGACTTTTGTTAACACCATCGAAATCTGTTAAACCATAGAAACGGTGATCATGGCTCAAAATCATTACACACCCCTTTTCAGCGTAATATTCGTCTTATAAGAAGAAACATGAGCGGCGTTTTGCAAATAAGATTGGAATAGGTATACGCTATGCAAAAAGATACCAGGCGGAAGAGCAATGTCAGCATTTCGTCGTGCTGCTCTGACCAAAGTATCAAGTATCAAGTAGATTGTAATTGCTTGTCATTTTAATGCAAGTTTATGTCATTTTAAAGTAATTTTATGTCATTTCATGCAAAGACAAAGTAGAACACGTCAGTTATAGAAAGGAGTCAATAAAACATTCAGACGCACAGACACAGTCACGTAGAAAGACACGTAGGCTCCCCAACGCTTCTTCGGTCTAAGGCCCCCAATTATATTGAAAACTAGCTGTACCCGGCCACGCGTTGCTGTGGCTGAAAAGACCGTCCATCCCTCCCTACCTCCCTTCCCCTACCTCCCTCCGTCCCCTCCCTCCGTCCCCCTCCCTCCGTCCCTCCCACCGTCCCTCCCGTCCGCTTGAATGAATTAAAATTTAAATATCTCCGATGTGTAATCTGCGACTTAATGCTGGTTTAGGTGTGTGTGAAATGGCGCTATAAAAACGCGCGCAACGAATGCAAGGTTGTGAGCAGTGATGCCACAGCTGGATTTTTTCCACTAGATCTGGGTTTTTTGGCCTTCGTCTGGGTTTCTGGGTTTTTTTTGGACAAGATCTGGGTTTATTTTGGTGAGATGACATTTTGTACTTACAACACATGATTATTCTGTGAAATTCAATGTAAAATGGTTGTGATACATAATTTTTCCACTAATTTTAATTTTAAACTCCACAATCAAGATCTCATGTTGTCAATTCACAAATAATTTATAATCCGAAGAATAGCTCTGCACAGAAATAAACCATTTTGACATTCAATGATTCAAATAGGCCAGGTCACTCGTCTCTTTCCTTGTAAAGCCGTATTACATCAATAACATGCATATACAGTTATAACTGTAGGTAAGGTCAATCCTCTAGTGGTATAATAGCCAAGTTGTTGCAGAGTAGGCTATTAATGTTCTAGGAATCTAGGTGGTGAAAACGTTGGATTGTTGGTGTATTAAGAAAATTTGGCTGGAAACTTCGGACAGCTTTAAAACTTTGTTAACTTAAGCCACGTGTGTTATGTGCTTACGATTCTGGTAGACTCGACCCGCTGCGCATGCGCACACGAATATATCGATTAAGCTTATTGTCAGTATGTATCCCGAGTCTCTAACGACTTTGACAATTGATATTTTAAAGTTGCAATTACATTTTATTCGACTCTTTTGACGAACATTTAGTTAATCCTCATGCGAACAAGCAAAAACCAACTTGAATACTTGATTTGAACAAAGAGGGTCTAAAATAGCTTATATAAATAGTCTGGGTTTTTTTCGGAATAAAATCTGGGTTTATTTCAGAAACCTCAGTGGTAACACTGGTTGTGAGTTAAGATTTAGCGCATTGCGCTTTTGCCAAAAAGCATAAGACTTATACAAACCCGCTCGTATGTAAGGTTTGAAAGTAATCGGTGAAGAAGGATCACGCTATTCGAATGAAGCCCACTCTGAAAGCAATCGGTGAAGACGCTTTGAAAGAAGAAACCGTTTATTTGAAAGGGATTTGAATTGTGTACGCGCGCCTTCGAATGGAACGTGCAAAAGATGGCGCTAGATACGAATGAAAATTGTTGGTGAAAACGGCCGCACTCGGGTGAAAAATTGAAATCGGAATTAGAAATTGTTTTTTGGTTTGAACCCGCTCGTATTTTTGTGTGAAAAGGAAATAAATAGACACGAAACTAATATTTCATTGCTTGATATTGAATGGAACGGTTTGCGAAAATTTTAAAAAGAAAGAAAGAAATATATAGATACGAAACTAATAATACGAAACTAAATGCGAGGGATGAACAGCACTACGCTCTGAAGAAAAAATAAAATGGCAGACTGCGTGAAAGTTGAAATCGGATTGGAATTTAAAGTTGTGTTTTTTGGTCGAAAAGATTGCGCTTTTCCCCAAAAGGCCTTAAAAAAACCCGGAGGTGTTCGAATGGAACGGTTTGCGAAAATTTTCAAAGGAATCGGTTCAGAACTCTCCGAGAACCGATGTAACAAACTGTAACTTTTTACATTTTTATTTATATAGATAAGTGCAATCTCTTATTCCGCAATTTCTTCGATCTGTTGTTTCCCGTTGATGGTTTCATTTGCTATCTCTCTGTCTCTTTCTCCCCAGAGGTTAAACAGCAAAGGGACCAGTACGACATACATCGCATCCTCCTCCTCATCCTTCCCATCCTCCTTCTCCTCCCTTCTCCTCCCTCTCCGTCATCTTCTCTTCCTTCTCCGTCATCTTCTCTTCCTTCTCCGTCATCTTCTCTTCCTTCTCCGTCATCTTCTCGTCGCTTTCTATTCGTCATAAGTTCATCTCCGTTGACTCTGAGTTGCGGGAGAAGTGATTTCGAATCTGTCTCTCTGCGTCTCTCCTCCTGCCCCTCTCTGTCTCTCTCCCTCTCTATCTGTCTCTCTCTGTCTCTCTGCCTCTCTATCTGTCTCTTTCTGTCTCTTTGCTGTCTCTCCATCTCTCCCTCCCTGTCTCTCCTTGCCTTCCTTTGTCTCTGTTTGTCTCTCCTCGTCTCTTTCCCTGTTTTTCTCTGTCTACCTGCGTCTTTGTGTGTGTGTGTGTGTGTGCCTCTCTGCCTTCCTCTGTCTCCGTCTGCCTCCGCTCACCCTCTTCTCCTCTTCTCCTCTTCTCCTCTTCTCCTCTTCTCGTCTGTCTGCAGATGGAATCGAACGTCGACTTCTCTCGTGAAGACAAATCGAAATCACATTAAGTTGAACGACGTTGGATCGAATGAAGACGACAGATCAATCCCACCCCCACACTCACCCACCCCACCCCCACCACCTCACCTCGTCAAAGATGATCGCGATGACCCAGTTCACGTTTATCCATCCATCCATCTATGATCCATCCGTCCATCTATCCTTCCATCCATCCCTCTCCCATTCTCCATCCATACCACTTCATACTTCCACCTCCTTCCTCCGATAAGTCCAACTCACTTTCCTCCTTTTAGCTCTCCTCGCTCTCTCTCTCTCTCTCTCTCTCTCTCTCTCTCTCTCTCTCTCTCTCTCTCTCTCTCTCTCTCTCTCTCTCTCTCTCTCTCTCTCTCTCTCTCTCTCTCTCTCTCTCTCTCTCGGATATCTTCATGTCTCTCTCCAATGAATCTTTCCAGG
Source organism: Lumbricus terrestris (assembly GCA_949752735.1). Taxonomy (NCBI): domain Eukaryota; kingdom Metazoa; phylum Annelida; class Clitellata; order Crassiclitellata; family Lumbricidae; genus Lumbricus; species Lumbricus terrestris. The sequence continues at coordinate 165,817 of OX457050.1, forward strand.
AGTGTGGCTCCACCTATTTCTCTTCCTCCTCCTCTTTCGTTTCCCTGCTCCTCCTCCTACTCCTCTTCTTTCATCTTCCTCTCTTTATCCGGTTGTGCTCTGCATGGCACGACGAGTGCAGATGACTCGAAATAATATATATATATACATATATATATATATGCATATATATATATATATGTATGGACCAATCGAAAGATGAGTGATATATATATATATATATATACATATGTGTAAATATATGCATATCTATGTATATGTATGGATCAATCGAAAGATGAGTGATATATATATATATATATGCATATGTATAAATATATGCATTATGCATATGTATATGTATGGACCAATCGAAAGATGAGTGATATATATATACAATTATATATATATATATATATGCATTATGCATATGTATATGTATGGACCAATGAGTGATATATATATATATATATATACATATGTGTAAATATATGCATATCTATGTATATGTATGGATCAATCGAAAGATGAGTGATATATATATATATATATACATATGTGTAAATATATGCATTATGCATATATATATATGTATGGACCAATCGAAAGATGAGTGAGCGGAGCACAAGTCGGAGTTTGCTCAAAAACAATTCATTTCATCCTCCTACAACAACGAATATAATATTGCACCAGAGAACCAGATGGAAGGACAGTCCTCGTCTTCCAGCTCACTCCTCCTCCTCCTCCTCCTCCTCCTCCTCCTCCTCCTCCTCCTCCTCCTCCTCCTCTTCCTCCTCCTCTTCCTCCTCCTCCTCCTCTTCCTCCTCCTCTTCCTTCTCCTCCTCCTTCTCCAGCCCCTCCTCCTCCTCCTCTTCCTCTTCCTCTTCCTCCTCCTCTTCCAGCTCACTCCTCCTCCTCCAGCCTCTCCTCCTCCTCTCCCTCCTCCTCCTCCTCCTCCTCCTCTTCCTCCTCCTCCTTCTCCAGCCCCTCCTCCTCCTCTTCCTCCTCCTCTTCCTCTTCCTCTTCCTCCCCCTCCTCCTCCTCTTCCCAGATTGCCACTGAAGATATTTCTCGCTCTATTTATGCGTCATCGTATCTTATGCGATTGCTACGATTGCTCCCTTTATATCTGAGAGGAACGAGTGTTTGCTTTGCGATTTAGAGAGATGTCTCTCTCTCTCTGTTTTTTATTTGCTCTCAGCTCCATCAGCTCTTTGGTATGTGTGTGTGTGGGGGGGGGGGCGTCCAGAAAATAATATTCAATAAATCCATAAGAAGAACAAATACCATAAAAAATGGGATTTTTAGAATCGCACTTATCTGCTTCCACCTCGCGACGCGGATTGCAAATAAATATCTTGTTATTAGGCTACTATGTGGTGCACTGGTTAATGTGGTTATCTCTATCAGACCAGAGACGGAATGGATTTAGTGGAAGTGTGGAAGAATCTGGAGTCAGGGAGACGAGAGAACGAAGGCAGAACCGCCGTTGGAAAAAAGATTTCCAGTTGAGATTGGGAAGGATTCAAGGGCCTACATTGTATAGCTAGCGGGTGTTTTGGGTGTTTGAAGACCACCCGAAAAAATGTAAAATTAAAATAATGCCTTTCCTAGCAGTTGATGTAAGAACCACAGTGGTTTTTAGGCCTACGGGACTTTATTGACCTCTTAGAACAGTATAGGAGAACTCACGAGGCTGCTCCAAACTCCTTAGCCACTTAGGCTAAGTTGATTCGGTTGCTTCGGAGACTTGTTCACTGTCGAGTAGCCTAAACACCCCCGAAATAAAATCGTGGCTACGGCCTTGAAAAGATTGAAAGGTTGTGGGAGGAGTCGATGGATTCAAGTTAAAATACTTGAAGAGGCGGGGATTCATCTTGGGGTGGAAGCCTATCTGGGGTGATCATTAGATCTGGGGTGATCGTTAGAGGAAACTGAGACCTATAATTAATTATGAGCGACGGGGTTTGTTTGGTGGAAGAATTGTAATTGACGGAATTCAGGTGAAAGGTCGCCACAGAATCATCGGAGATTTTCTTCCGATTCGGAAGGCACCCTAAAGCTACTTAGCAGTATATCAGTAGCCGTAGCAGTAGTAGCCTAGTAGTAGCAACAGCAGCTCTTCCGTTTCTCTTCTGTTGTAGATGTAGTCTTGTTGTATACTGCCTATAGCTTGTAGCAGCAACTATGGAATTTGCTTTGTTATCGGCATAATTATTTATTATAGGCCTATCCTAATTTTAAAGCCGTAGGAATCTGAAAGGAACCGAATGATCGATGACTTTTGTGTTTCTGAATTTGCACTTAATCTGAAATCTGAAGACTGATGTCTTTCGAAATTGAACGCGACATATAGCCTAAGACAGGAAGGAAAGCGACTGAGAGCGTACAGGCATAGGCTACTTAGGCTACTACACAGTCCACATTTAACATCTTTGCCACGCAGAATTATCTCTGTGCATCAACAGCGAATTTCTGTCTTTATGATATGTTGCAGTTAGAAACAGATCAAGGTTCACGTCAGATGAAGTCGGTTTCTAATGGATGTTTCTCTTACACTGTCGTAGCTGATCTCAATCTAAGAATAGATCGCAATGATCAATCGCCTTTTTATCCGAAACAATTCCACTTATGATCGACGATCTACAATCCGCTTACATCGAGCGAAACCAGATGGCGTGCGCAAAGATCGGAGCCAATTTAACGGAAATGACGTGGCAAGAAACCAAAATGGCGATGGATGAAGTTATTGCGTCTCTAGGTTCGATGTTTTCAATCGATTTTATCCGCTTCTATCTCACACTAATATTGCACTTAAGAATTATATTTCGCTCATTTCCTTCGTCAACTCCTTTATAAATTATAATGTTCGTGGAAAGTGTTGTTTGTGTCCAGACTCCAGAAGCTTTAATTTTGTTTTTGAGACTGGCTTTCCATTCAACATAGACCTAGTTGTTGAGTTGATTCTTTTAAAATTTCGACAATTATTTTTCCCGTTGGGAGGTTGAACCCGTAAACCACCCGTAAAAGCGTCCGTGGTTTTGCCTACAAGTTTGATGCCAGCATGGTAGACTTGGCTACACTACTCGGGTAGAGATTGGTTGATTGTAGGAACTTTGCGAACGTGGTTTTGGAAACGAACAATAGGCTAATTTCTAAATGTTGGAACTGTTGGCCTGTTGCTGTAGTGATCAATTAAAAAATGGTATTACAGTACACTGCAATACCATAACAAATTTCACATGCACCTTTATTAACACCCACCCATACTTAACTCTCTCATCTTCTCAACCCTGAAACTAAATCGGACAAAGGACACTTACACATCATCTTTGCTACGAATAATGACTTAATTAGGGCCCCTACCTAGCGGGATCTTCCCTTCAGGGGTTCCTATTGTTTCCCTATACTTCTAACTTTCTCCACATCCTAGCACTCACTCTTGTTATTAATTATTATGTACACTGCATAACGTGTAATTGGTGTGTTTTTTGGGGAGCAATAAAAACTTGAACTTGAACATGTTGATTGAAAATGTATTTTACATTTGCTTGGCAGCTTTAATATATCGAACAAGCAATAGGAGATTCGTGCACATGGTTATAGTTCGAGCGAGTAATGATTTTTATGATTCTGAACTCGTTATAAAAAGTTATCTCGAATAGTGAAAACGAGCATCTTTGTTCTTTCCTCGTTTTAAATTGAATGCTATTTTTTAAACTTTTTAATGTAGTCTACATTTTCAGAGTGATGTTCTCAAATGGTCCAATTTAAAGTCACTGATCTGCTTTTTGAGTCTGGAAGGCGCTAAGATTAGGAGACTGGTAGCATAGGCCTGTGTCTATCTATGTATGTATGGACACAGTCGTGCACAATTTCCTGACTGGAAATTGTGAGCAATGTCGACGACCAGGCCAACCCAATGCGACATGGAAATGAGGATCAGCGAGAGAGAAAGAGACGATTCTCCGGTAGATCAGAATAAGAAGAAGAAGACGACGACGACGAATATGAGCGGAGAAGATGTTCGATGTTCGTCAATAATTATAAGATGGATGGAAGTTCCGTCGTCCGATGGAAATATCCGGCGTCGTCCCTGAAGAGATAGCGGCTGTCTGCTGTCCGACAGTCACATAGAGATAGAGAGTCGGCGGGAAAGACAGGGGCATAGAAACGAGGCATAGAAAGAGAAGGAGATGGAAGGA
>OX457050.1:175620-178120 GCA_949752735.1 Lumbricus terrestris
TCAGGGCCGGATTTAGGGTGGTGGGGGCCCATGGGCGCCCGTTATGGTGGGGCCCTTTGTGCAACTGATATGTTGTTTTCGATGCACAGTATCGGACAGGAACAAACCCCCCACACACGTATACGGTGTGATACGTATCACGCTATTTTTGACCATTTTTGACCCCCTCCCCCTGTCACAGACTGTCACAAATCTCGGACCCCCCCCCTAAAGTACGTCACACTTTCGAACAAAAAATTTAAAAACATAACCATTTGCCTAACCCTCTAAAGTCTAAACCCTAGGATACTATCCCTAATCCCTCTGATAGTGTAGTGTGTCCCTAAACGCTTTGATAGTGACGGGAAATCAACTTTTATCCCGCCAGGCCGGGTTTTAGACACGCCTGGCCGGGCCGGGTCGGATTTTAGGTGCTAAGAACTAAAAAAATAAACAAGAATTTTAAAAATAAATGTGTGACGTCACACATGGCCTGATTCCCCTCCCCCTGTCACAAACTGTCACACTTTCTTACACCCCTTCCCCCCCTCTGGAGCGTGACGTACTTTATGGACGGCCCCTAACATGTTACAGACAAACCGTGCTAAAAGCAATGTTTAAATTGTTGACTTATGGTCAATAATTTTTTAAATACATAAATGAAGATCGACAAATTGAAAATATCATTTGATGAAAGATAAAGTTTCTAAATCATTTCTCAAATGAAAAGTTAAAGGATAAACGCTAAGCAGCTTCTTGTCCAAGTTTTAATAAGCATGCACTGAAACAAAGGAAGAATGCAAAAATTGTGACATAGACCTATGTGCGACCTCAAAACTAAAGCAGATAGGCCTGGTTTTATGCAGTTAAATAACTCGGTTAGGCCTATAGTTGAGTCTAAATTTCAGTAGGGTCATTAAGGTATTTGCACCTTTTTCTATTGGCAAAAGTCATCAATTAACTAATTAAAATAGAGCTGGCATGGAATATGGCTCTATGCTCAACACTGCAAGGTCGGTATATGTCTCACATGTGTCTCATTATCTTCATCTTGGAAAACGAGCATTCAGCACTGCAGTTTGTCATCATGAACACCAAATACATTCTTAGCATAATTTGCACATTTGAAAATGAATTTTCAACTCATTTGTCGAGTAGCCTACTTGGTAGGGCCTATATGAACTGCTACTAACTTATGCCAAGGCCGGTTCTTCCAATCTCGTCTTGAAGCATTTTTACAAAATAATGGAACTGCTCGTTGCAATGCTTTCACGAGGTCGTCACCATAACTTCTACAAGCTTTTTCGCCGAGTTGAGGAGTTCTCCATCACTATAGGGGCCTACATGATTCAAGATTAGATAACAAAAATAACCAAACCTTGAGCAGAGCAACAGTACAGCTTCTCGTCGGCTAGGTCTAATATGCCTATTATATAGTGCCCTTATGCCAATTTACAATGCGGTTCATGACTGTCGGTTGAAATCCTTTAGACTTCAAATTATATTAAACAATAGTCTACTGATTTGCAAACTCCATCTGTGTCCTTATAACCCATGCATATTATGAAGGTAGAGTCTACATGACTGGGGCCTAAAAGACATTTGACAGCGCAGTAATGACAGTAAACATGTCGATGTCCACTGCCAGAGATGTGGGCATTGGGTCACTCGGGGGTCAAAATACCAGCCGAGCACTGGAGTGCTACAGTGTAAGACAGGATCTTCCACTAGGAAACCTGATACACGTGGGGAGGTGGTGGAGGTCAGGACGCTGACTGTCTCGATCTGTTCGTTGTCTGCTGCGTACACCGACTAGTCCAATGAACACCTCTGGCATGCACTGACAGTGTTAGTATTTGTCTACACTAACGGGCTATCATAGCTTGAGTTAATCTTAAACGAAATATAATCTGACAACAGCAGGTGTTGAGGATGTCATGCTTAAAGCCCTGTTGGTGAGCAATATCAACGAGTACAGATAGACTGTGGTCAGTTCAAAACCACTCACTGATTACGGTATGCCTAAAATCCCGTTGCAATACACTTAATTTATGATTCATTCCTTAATAAAAAATAAAATAAAACTTCAACTGGTGGGGGCCCCTAAGTGGTGGGGGCCCATGGGCTGGAGCCCGTGTAGCCCATGCCTAAATCCGGCCCTGCTACTACTACTAGACTGCTACTACTACTGCTGCTGCTACTACTACTACTACTACTACTACTACTACTACTACTACTACTACTACTACTACTACTACTACTACTACTACTACTACTAATATACTGCTGCTGCTGTTTCTACTTTATTAGCAGCAGCAATAACAACAACTACTACAACTAATAATAATAATAAGTCTTTAGGTTTCCTTTTTGCGACACGGATGAGACGAGAAACTTTAAAGCACATGCTTAGTATCTTAGAGCCTGAGATATTGTTTTTGTCAACGGGCGCAAAGTACATAATAATAATGATAATAATAATGATAATAATGATAATAATAATGATAATAATGATAATAAT
>OX457050.1:180620-220620 GCA_949752735.1 Lumbricus terrestris
GCTAGACTTCAGCTTCTATAGCGCCATAACACACGCATGGTGATTGTTTTTCCGCCACTAATCCTCGTTGTCTGACCGCACTGACATATTAATATGACGCGTATATATATATATATATATATATATATACATATACTATCTGAGTTTTAATTAGCCTACTGTAATTAGTGGATTAGATCTTTTAATCCTATGATCAACAGATTGAAATCTCAACGAATGATTCACATCTGCATCGGAATCGAATCGGAACAGAACAGTCGAAACATTTGCCAGCAGCAGCAGACAATGAATTGGATGCGACTGATGATGATGATGATGATGATGATGATGATGTTGTTGATGCTGTTGTTGTTGTTGTTGTTGCTGCTGTTGTTGTTGTTGTTGTTGTTGTTGTTGTTGTTGTTGTTGTTGTTGTTGTTGTTGTTGTTGTTGTTGTTGTTGTTGTTGTTGTTGTTGTTGTTGTTGTAGCGGTATTTTTATGTGCGTGTGTGTGTCACAATCTTGGCGAAAGCTCAACGTCATCTGGACCAGAGTAGCACTGTCTGTCTGTCTGTCTGTCTGTCTGTCTGTCTGTCTGTCTCTATTCTCTATCTCTGTCGCGTCATGTAGGTCGCCATTTTGCCCAGGGCAGACAATTTTACACGTTGTTAAAACATGCAAATCCTAAAGTCACCCTCCCTCCTTCCTTCGTTGTTGTTTAGGATCAACGAATGTGACTACTAGCGCTACAAAAATTCCTCTCTTCTCTCTCATATACATGTAGATCTATACGCTGAACATGTCTGCCAAAAACGATGACATTAATTCACATGGATCTCAATCGTTGCACGAAATCAACTTCACATCAAATGAACTCAAAGACCGATTCATTTATACAACGAACTAAACGACCGACAGTTGAACTAAAGACCGAGGTGGGTTCAGTTGGGTTCAATTGGGTTCATCATCATCATCATCATCATCATCATAATCATCATCATCATCATCATCATCAATATCATTGGACTCAATGCCCGTAAGAGTCCGACGCCACTCTCTGTCTGAGACTGTCTCGCGTCAGGCTGCCCAGCTTTGGGTTCAGTTGGGTTCAATTGGGTTTAGTTGGGTTCAGTTGGGTTCTGTTGAGTTGAGTTGGGCTCAGTTGGGTTGAGTTGGGCTTAATTGGGTTGAGTTGGGTTCAATGACGACCCTTCTCCTAACCAGGGCTGTTTTAAAGGAATTTTTAGAACTGCACAACTCCTTTCCTTTCCCATCATCCATGGTAAATTTCTTCCAATCGGAGGACAATGACCTTTTTGCTGGTTTTAACTGTAGATAGCCTAAGTGCTTTTACAACTGCACATTTTGTGTACAACTGCACATTAAAAAACCCTTCTCCAAACCCCTTAGTCAGTTGATTCGGTTGCTTGTGGGCTTGGTCACGGCCGAGTAAACACCCCCATCACACCCCCCTCCAATGAAATCCTGGTTACGGCCTTGTCATAAATTTTACTCTTCAAAAAACCCATCGAAAGAGACACTGACGGACGCAAATTTTGTTCTCGAAGTTAGATAACTTTTCGCCAGATGACCCAATAGAGAATTGCAGTTGCTACAGCCAACCCGAAATGCAGAGGAAGCTCTCCCTGATTGAGAAAAAGAAGCGATTCAATCTCCATTGATTAATAAATGTCTTCAACTAGCGCTAAACGAATCTGCGGAAGCGGCGTCTTAGTCGGGCAGCTAGGGACTACGTTTTCAGCGGATCGTGACGCCTTACAGTCGGCTGTGAAGCGGTCTTGCTTATGAGGAAGAGTTAGACTCTGTTCACCGGCGGACGAAGTGGACAGGTGAGTTAAATTAAGATTGAAATGCTAAAACACTTTTACCTGTCTATTAAAGCAAGCAAACTTAGTTCTGCATATTTATAACTGCTCACTAACGGATATTCTTAGACGTTCATCCGACTTTGAACAGAGATTGATTGAGAGTGGCGAAGTGGTTGTTAATTACCGCATGGACCAATATTTGCAGACGACCACATTAGAGTCCAGCGGCATTTGCAAGGGGAAGAGGTGTAGACGGGCGACTGAGTCATTAGGCGGTGGCTGTTGAATGTACAGGACTTCCATTGCAAGTGATTCCTCCTTTTCAATCCACTTTCAATTATTCAAAGCAGACCTAAGACTTGAATCTTCTATTTCTCTTGATGTCTTTGCAATCGCTTCTATAAATTTGGACTCGCAGCTAAGTTCGTCGCTACTGCAAAAGAGAAAATCTATTTTGAAGCACTGTTGAGTTTCTGAGGCGGGAGAGAGTGGATCAGGGCTGAACCAGGAACTGGTCGGTGAAAAGGGTTTGCGTGCGCTTACCAGCGAGGGCAGGATCCATTTTGGTAACCCTCGAGAAATTATGAGTGAATTGTTAGCAGGTTAAAAGGTTTTGATTGTCACCAGGAAGAAGGTTTGTTTGAAACGGTGCCGAGGGAGGAAGGGAGGGAGGAAGGGAGGAAGCGAGGAAGAGAGGGAGGGAGGGGTTGTCAGATACATCTTAATTAACAGTGCTAGATGGTTTGGCTCTGCTATATCGTACGGAGTGCATTTGGTAGTTCAGTAGCAATGGCTATGCTGCTTAAAGTGCAAAGGCTATCATGATCATGCTATTTTCAAGTGCTATGGCTATGCTGTTGCATGGGAAATAGTTGGACCATGTTGCTTTTGAAGAGCATCGAAGCGTGACGGCTGTCGACCGTTCAACCGTTTTGTGACGCACTTCCGGTTCAAACGTCTGCGCCATTTTGGGAAATAAATTTCTCTTGGGGAAATGTTGGAAGAACTGTTTGTTCCAAGAATCCAAGGAGAGGCAAGGTCTGCGGAGATGGAATGTAGGAGTAGGAAGGATGGTGGAAAGCTGGAGAGCAGGTCGTTGGAAGCGTTGATCCACCTTGATAAGCTCTGGTGGTCATGGATGAGTGATCTGAGCGTCGACACGCCCTCTGCTGACGACGATGTCTTCATAAAGTCACGCTGCAACCGGCACAAAACCGGTCGCGACACACAACCCCCTCCTTCCTCCCCTTCCTCCTCCTCGTCCTCCTCCTCTCCTCCTCCTCAGTCAATCGGTCTGTTTACTGAGGCTTAGCGAGGCCTCAGCCGACGGGAAGGTGTGCTCCTAAAGCAGGTCTACTTTGAAGTATCACCCGGTCCATACAGGGCTGCATTTCTGTAAGGTTCTGCTGGGCCTAAGCTCGTAGGCCTGCTGCACAAGTATCGCTAGGCCTGCTTTGTTCGAACTGCTTGCAGATCCATCGTGGGTTTTAGCATAAGACTCACCGAGACCTACTTTCCGAGGCATTCTTTATTTGGTCTGTCGTCTATGCATGTCAATTCAGAAGATTGTAGGTTCAATAATCTCATCTGTTGGGCGATGTGACATGAAATGCGGACCACTCGCTCCACCTAGAGATCGGGGAGGAAACCTTTGACAAACTTCCTTTTGTCAAAGATACAATCATGTATGGACGTAGAAATGATTTACTTTGTTTATTATAACATGCATGTAAACCAAAATGCGAATAGAAATTGGTCCATTAAAGAATATTCTTATCTTATCTTAATAATTCTTGGTTCGGTTTATTCGTTTGATCGTCCATCGTCATAAGACGAACGAAAATAGAGAAGCAGATCAAATTAGTTTTGATCGTTTTTGGTGAGTGACTGGGTGAGAGAGAGAGGGGGCAGGAAGTAGGTTGAGGGAGAATAATAATCACCTCATAAATGCACTCGTATGTAACCGAGGATGATGTTACCCTAAATGAGTTCACTTTGAGCAATAAGTTCGTCTGCATATTACGTAGAATAACTGCAAAAGTCGCCGACATTATAGGGATCTCGCACACCACTTGGAACCTAACTAACTGACCCCCTCTCACCTCTTATGACCTGTCTGACCCCTCTAACCCCCGTTCACCCCTCTGGCGCCATGCTCAGCATCAGCCTTCCTGGTCTTTATTGAATTCAGATTTATATAGGACTACTGTAACAGTAAACTGCAGGCGATTAAATGTTGGGGTCACTCACGATAAGTGACTGCAGTGTGTAATAGGAGATAAGTTGGCAAATGGAAGAAGTCATGAAAATATCTCTTTGCCCTCCGCCTGGGACCAGGTCAACATAGGACAGACATGGATCATAATCACGGATCATAATCATGGATCATAATCATGGATCATAATCATAATCATGGATCATAATCATGGATCATAATCATGGATCATAATCATGGATCATAATCATAATCATGGATCATAATCATGGATCATAATCATGGATCATAATCACGGATCATAATAATGGAACATAAGATTGGGGGGGCCCGGTAGAGTAGTGGTTAACACGCTGGCCAATAGTGCGAGAGGTAGTGAGTTCGAGGCTCGAGCCCCCGTTGGGCGGATTTGCTTTGTAGGCTGCTATTAGGGCCATATATTGCAGGCGGTCTGCTCAGTTAGTAGCCTATAGTTAAGATTTGTGTATTGTGTGAACTCCGTTCTTGTGAATTGTTTAGACTGCATAATTGTACATTGTAACCGGTTCCGGTGTGTCAACCGGATTGTTAATAAAGAGAATATTATTATTATAATCAAGGATCACGAATATTGATCATGGATCATAATCATGGATCATAATCATGGATCACAGACATTGATCATAGATCATAATCATTGATCATGGATCATGACACATGATCCATCCACGCGTAGGCTGCTCTAATAATATGCAAAATTTGAAAAGATCTTCGGCCGTCTTCTTTGCATTGCAAAATGCTGTTCATAGCATGATGGCAGTTGATACTGATATTTTATATATATTGTATATAATTATATATATTGTATATAATTATATATATATGTGTGTGGTTGTTGGTTGGTTTGTTGAGACGATGTTTGTATCATTAAGTGTTGGTAGAGTAATGGGAGGGTGAGAATATAGGAGTAGGAGGTGGAGGAGGGGAAGGGAGGGGAAGAGGAGTAGAATAGGGAGGGACCTGTCACCGTCATTCTGTCATTGTGTTCGCGCAGCCATGCATGTGTAACAGCTGCTGGTTATACTCGTGCTGCGAGGCACAACAGTCCTCCGTCTCTGCCTCTCACACCCACTCTTCATAACCTCTTCTCTATGTCTCACCTCTCTCTGTCTCTCTCTCTCTCTGTCTCTCTCTCTCTGCCTCTGTATCTCTCTCTGTCTGTGTCTGTGTTACACCCTATCTGTTCAAGATTGAGAGCAGGCATGACAGTTAGATGGGCAACTAAGGCAAGAGATTGAGGACATACGTATACATATACATACATATATATATACACATAGAATTATGTACAGGTATATATATATACGTAGTTTGGCAAACAGAAAAATATCCGTCTAGATAAGATGACTCTTTGTTTACCGTCATGCTGAAGAAAAGAGATAGACAGAGAGACAGAGATCTACTGTGGAGCATGCTGCTTAACATCACCGCATTTGCCTCTTAATGACAATATTTCACCTGAGTCATTTTCTCTCCAACCGATGATGATGATGGTCATTATAATTATGACGTCTTTAATCCAAGTGATCCAATCCGATTGGATGCGTGACAGTTTATGTTTATGCTTTCATTTCACGTTGTCATTAATTCCTTATGCAATGAGTCGAGTGGTGATTAGTTGTCTGATAACATGCCATCGAATGACTCAACGCACCCAGACTCAAAGACATACAGACAGACTGAAAGGCAGACAGACAGACTGAAAGGCAGACAGACAGACAAACGAACGGACAGACAGAGACGGACAGACAGACAGAGACGGACAGACGGACAGAGACGGACAGACAGACAGAGACGGACAGACAGACAGAGACGGACAGACAGACAGAGACGGACAGACGGACAGAGACGGACAGACAGACAGAGACGGACAGACAGACAGAGACGGACAGACAGACAGAGACGGACAGACGGACAGAGACGGACAGACAGACAGAGACGGACAGACAGACAGAGACGGACAGACAGACAGAGACGGACAGACGGACAGAGACGGACAGAAAGACAGAGACGGACAGACAGACGGCCAGACGGACGGACAGGCGCACTGGCACACAATCACGTACAGACTGGCAAGCAAACAATTGCTGGTTCCCCTCTCACCAATTTTCCAGAGGCTGTTGCCTGTTGCATTCAAATTAAATTTTGTGGTTACCAATAATTGTGAAAGATGTGGAAGAAACGAATGTCACCCATTACCTAACGCCCCCCAGGCAAAACATCAATATGACCACATATGCACACCCATACACACACACCCATACACACGCACACACCCATACAAGCACAGGTCTATACTTTACAACAGGTGGCTGTGGTGTGGTAGATAGCGAAAAACTTTAAACTATAATTTTATGTGTCGTAGTATCATCATGCAATGTTTGTGTTTCGTGCAGGTGAGAGTCTACGATGGACGATGGTAAGAGCGTCTGGGTGCCTCACCCCATCGATGGGTTCAAGTTGGGGCGAATCGTTGACATAGGGGCAGATGGGGTCACGGTTGAGGTCACGGAGAAACCGGCAGGTCAGAAGATCAGCGCCCCGTTCGATCGAATCTACCCAGCCGAGGAATATGACGACAAAGACGTCGAAGACAATTGTAAGAACAACATCCATTGTCTTTTGTTTCTCTTGTTGCACAGTCCGCCTAGGTAGATCCATTGTCCTTGTACAATTATTGTGCAGTGAATAGATCCATTGTCCTTAGACAATAATTGTAAGTAAGTAGATGCATTGTCCCTAGGTAATAGTAGGTTAGGCTTAGGGTCATTGTCCTTTGACGAGCTGTCAAAGTCATGTAGGCAATATAAATTGCAAATTACTGAGAACTTCGAAGTATTCAACTTTGTATAGGATTAATTCCGCTTTTGTAAAGAAGTAATTCTCACTCGAAACATCGTTTGTAACGTCACTTTCGAGAGCTGCTCACTGTCACAGATGAGGACTTGAAATAATTGCAAATAACAAATTAATTATCACACTGCCAGTGTAACCGATTTTTCAGTAAATGTCTTAAAGTCCAAAGCATTTAAACAAGATCCACTATATCCTGAATAATTTGTCAACAGCTGTGACTAGTCGAAGCGTTCTACTAAACCGCTGTATTGATGCTAATATACGTATATTTGCGTTTATATATATATTAGATCTAAATTATATATTTATATATATATATTGATGCTAATATACATATATTTACGCTTATATATATATATTAGGTCCAAATTATATATTTATATATAATGCTTTGTGAATGGAATTTTCTAGGTTCGTTGATGTACCTGAACGAGGCGACGCTGCTGCACAACATCAGAAAACGATACATGAAGAACGGCATCTACGTAAGATGATGCTCCTCTCAATTCATTTCTCATCATCAACATCAATCGCAGTCTCCGCAGCAGCAGCAGCAGTAGCAGCAGCCAGCACTATTTATAGCATAAACGATAAGTGCATGGATGAGTGAGGTATAAGTGAAGGAAGGGTATGACCCGAGAACTGGATGAGGGTTAGGGTTTTGCCTATATTAAATTCAGAGTCAAATTCAGAGTTCATCATTAGTTGGATAGAAATCGTTCCAAGTCAGACAATTTTAATCATTTCATTAGTTATTTATTTTTATGCATTTATTTGTCGCTATGATCCACTTATAAAGCATCAGCATCAATATCGCTGAGTCATTGTGAGTGAAAGAGGGCTTCCGGTTCCTCAAGGTCCTTGTATAGCAACCGCCGTAGGAGGAGCGATCTAATCTCTACCATCCAAGTGTTACTGCGGGTCTTGCCTTCTTTTCAATCAGTCGAGTGAAACTAGAAAAGGCGGCGTAAGACGAAGACGAGTTCGCATCGATCTGATAACTGCTTGGCTTTGAAAAGGGTCATCGATTAATGCCTCGTGCAATCAATCAATCAGTCAATCAATCAGTCAATCAATCAATCAGTCAATCAATCAGTCAGTTAATCAGTCAGTCAATCAATCAGTCAGTCAGTCAATCAATCAGTCAGTCAATCAATCAGTCAGTCAGTCAATCAATCAATCAGTCAGTCAATCAGTCAGTCAATCAGTCAGTCAGTCAGTCAGTCAGTCAGTCAATCAATCAATCAATTGAACACAGACATCATTGAAGTGAACAATTACAATTGCAATCAAACAGTTGATATAAAGAGACAACACTGGAAAGCTATAGGTATACGCAATAGTATATAATATGATATATAACGCAATAAAAGAATAATATATATAGTCGATATATATAATAATTAGCTGCTGTCAAAGTATCGAAATATGATGTTGATTATTATAATTCTCCTCTCTGTCCATCTTTTCCAGACGTACGTGGCTAACATTCTGATCGCATTGAATCCGTATTTTGAAATGCCTGACCTCTACTCGTCGACGACCATCAAGTCGTATCTGGGAAAGTCGTTGGGTACCCGACCACCTCACGTCTTCGCCATAGGTAGGAACTCGCAGGACGACCATAATTATCACCATTATAATAGAACATGTGTAACTATACGGTATACACCAGCTGCAGGCAAATAGGCTAATAGCCAAAGCTACTACATGTATATTTGCAACATGAGCGTTCAGCTTTCACAGATTAGGCCTACTTTTCTTGCAGTTGGGTAATGCAATCTGACTTCATGGTTTCCTGTAATTCAATCTGAATAGTAATTCAATCTGAAATTCAATCTGAATCTGTAATTCAATCTGAAATGTAATTAAATCTGACTTCATGGTATACTCTATGTTATAATTTCAGTGTAAACAGATATTTTTAAGGATGAGATATTGATATATCTTAGTAATTGGCCTCCGCTTCTAACAAAAGTCCTGACCAGATAACAAGATAGCCCTGGAATTGTAGCCTAATTCAATTTTAGTGCAGGGTTTCAATAAATTTAACTGAATTCTACTTAGGCCTAAGCGGAAACTCGTTGTAGCAAAAACATTCTTGGATTCTACAAGATGATAGGATTATCGGTTTCTGTAGGCTATACATTAATTTAAATTAAACAAGAAAACAATTTATAAGATTTCTCTGTTTCGTTTTTAGAAAAAAAAACAATTTCACTGATGTTGACTAATATTCTTCTCAGGTCAACTGTATCTGAACCGAATTTCGATCTGATGGAATAAGTAATATGTGATCTTGTATCTGTTTATTGCTGATAAGATGAGCTGATATCTGTTCTTATCTGATAAGATTATCTTCTGTCTGTTTTTAGTTGATAAGATGAGCTTGTGGTTGTTTTTAGCTGATAAGGCTTATCGAGACATGAAAGTGTTGAAGGTCAATCAGTCGGTCGTCGTCAGTGGAGAATCTGGAGCTGGAAAGACGGAGTCGACCAAGTACATCCTCAAGTACCTGACGGAATGTTGGGGAACTAAGGCTGGACCCATAGAACAACGCATCCTCCAATGTAAGTACCACCACACCACCACCACCACCACCATCACCACCACCACCACCACCACCACCACCACCACCACACCACCACCATCACCACCACCACCACCACCACCACACCACCACCACCACACCACCACACCACCACCACCACCATCACCACCACCACACCACCACCACCACCACCACAAATATTGTATCAGTCTATTATATAATCGGACATTTATATAAAGTTCAAAAGGAGAACAACTCGGAGGTGCTCTGTTTTCTTGTCTTTATTATGATGTAAATGACTGAAGGCATTTATGAACTGGAATATTGAATCAGTTGATAAAGTAGAGTAGAGTAGATTATAGACTAGGAAGGAGTCGACATTCAATTTGGTCGGCTGATATTCATGAGTTGGGCATTGTAATACAGCCGTCAACAGATTTCATGGAGTCTAATAAGCAATTATTGATGTCTTATTTTCTTCTTCTTTGAGTGGTGTTCCATAATTTAAAGCTCTAATTATCAGCTATAGATGTGACGTAATTTCTTCCACTATTTCTGCTTTTCCAGCCAATCCGTTGTTGGAGGCGTTTGGAAATGCAAAGACGATGAGGAACAACAATTCCAGTCGATTCGGAAAGTTCGTTGAGATCCATTTCGATGCAAAGGTAAAGATTTATGATGCTCTTCTACTTCAACCTCTTTTTCAATCAACACATCTAACTTCTCTTTGCTCTAAATTACGACAAATCAGGCTATAGTTCTAAATTTTTGTCTGTTGTTATGTATTTCTATATGAACAACCGCTAGACGTCGACCATAATTACCAGTATAATTGTATACGCGTTCTGGCGAATGCTTGATCTTTTTAAAAGGCTCCTAACTCATTCATTCATTCATTCACACATTGGCTCATGCATTATTCATTCATTGACTCACTAACTCATTAATTTATTCACTCATTTATTCACTCATTCATTAATTCATTCATTCATTGACTCATTTATTCACTCGTTCTGACTACTGAGACGATGTTGATCCAATGATGTTGACGGTGTTGCAGACTCAGGTTTGTGGTGGATTCATATCTCACTATTTGCTCGAGAAATCTCGCATCTGCGTTCAGAACGAAGATGAACGCAACTACCACATCTTCTATCGGATGTGCGCTGGAGCACCGGACGCTCTACGACAACAACTGCGCCTCTCAACACCAGATGGATTCCAGGTCGGTTGATTCAGGTCACGTGATCCACGCCATTTATGTAGAGCAAGTCTTCCTACTGTCCTGTTGGACGAGAAAGTTGTTTCAAACTATCTCATAACGGAAGAATGACAAAGTATGTCCTGCACGATTGACTTGGTCACTGAATAATTATTTAGTTTATAATCTGTAGAGAAGAGGGATATAACCTGCTATGGTTGATTGGGTTTAAAGAAGAAGCCAGTGAACGAAGTCCAAAGAACAATGTTGCTATGAAATTATTATGTTCAGAGTCGTGGATTATTTCTAATCTCGGCTAATGATGATTTGTGTTCAGCTTTTGTCACAATGCACAACAATTCATTCATTCAACGTCTTTGTATTAGTCATCATATGCAGTGGCGTAGACATGAGGGGTCTCGGGGTTAAACCCCCCCCATTGGACCAGGAAAAAGTTTTTTAAAGGTTATTTATCCACTTGAATAAGAAAAAACAAAACAATTGCTTGTAGAAACAATTGTTTTTCTTACTTTATTCCTTTTGTTACTTTATTCCCTTTTTATTTACTGTAATACTGTTGGGTTGGTGTCAGAAAGGGCATCCGGCCAGACCAAAAAAATCCAGGCTCCCCCCATCATAAATTTCTGGCTACGCCATTGGTCATGTGCATTGTTTTGACATAATTACTCGAGGTTTGTCTTTAGCTGTTGTAACAAAGTTCCTTTGAACATTTTTCTTTGAAGTATCTGAATCGTGGATGTACGCAGTTCTTCTGTTCAAAGGAAACTGAGAAAGGTCTCGGACAGAACAGAAAGAGTCAAATGGTAGCAAAACAAACTTATAATCTATTAAATATATCATTTCCTAATATTAATTCGTATATGGAGGTCTAAATGAAATTAAATATTTTAGGTATTAAGGTGTCATGTTTCTAGACGTCATTTGGTCTTCAAATGTTTGTTCGTAATCAAAAAGAGCTCAAACGTTGTCAGAAACGAACGTATAAACAAAACCGACAATATCAATGAATTAATTATAGGTGTGTGTGTGTGTGTGTGTGCGCGCGTGTGCGTGTGCGTGTGTGTGGGTGTGGGTGTGTGCATGTTTATATGCAGCGTATCAGTTCTGAAGCATATTTTAAGATCATCACAAGGTCGTTTAGCATATCAATCCAACAGATCTGCTGAAACGGCGTGTTCCCAGACGTCTTGAAAATCAGTCTTGAGATTTGTCTCTGTTTGTTATATATAATTGTTTTTGTGATTGTTTTTTGTGATTGTTATTTGTGATTGTTATTTGTGATTGTTATTTGTGATTGTTATTTGTGATTGCTATTTGTGATTGTTATTTGTGATTGCTATTTGTGATTGTTATTTCTGATTGTTATTTATGATTGTTATATTGTTGATTGTAGTTTGTGCAGAAGGGAGGTCTTCACGATATTCAGTTGGACGATGTGTCTGACTTTAAGTTGACTGACGACGCAATGACTCAGATGGGTCTGAATGAAGCGGATAAACTGGGAATCTATGGAGTCGTAGCTGGAGTGCTCCACCTTGGAAACATTCAATTCGAAGAGGATCCAGAATCCAAAGGTTACCACCTGATTATAATTTGACCTTTCCATCAATTAATCTGCTCATCAGTAGGACAACAAATTCAACAATATCTCGATATGATTAACCTTATCTGATCTAAATCTAATCCAATGAGATTTACCTAATCTTTGGTCGAGTATGAAAACCTCTACAATATCACAATTTTTTAAAGTATCTCAAATCCTATTTTGTTAGCTGTGGCTGGGTTGGGAGCGCCTCTAAGTAGGTTTCTTGAAGAGGTGCTATATAAATTCTCGAAATGAATGAATGAATCACGACTAATGTATCGAACGCTGATGCGCCAAAACATCAATCCGATAAATCCGGAGAGCTTTTCCAGGCGAACAGAGTCGACCTAAAGACACAAAGAATCGACCTCTGTTGCAGTGGTGTATGAAGCTAAGAATGTGTTCATCTTGTATACTACTCTGTATGCAACATGTGTATATCGTTGTATGTATGTATGTGTGGGTGTGTCGTTGTTTTGCAGGTGGATGCAGGGTTCACCCGAAGACTGAAGACTCTTTGTCAGTTGCTGCTCAACTTCTCGGTTGTGAGAAGGACGATCTGAAGAGATCTCTCGTCTGTCGAGCGATGCAAGCAACGAAAGGAGGACGCGTCGGAACAGTCATTCAGTCCGTTCTATGATCGTTATCTTTATCTTTATCTTTATCTTCATCACAGATCATTATCATTATCACTATCTTTATCTTTATCTTTATCTTCATCATTATCTATATCTTTATCTTCATCACAGATCATTATCTCTATCACTATCTTTATCTTTATCTTTATCTTCATCATTATCTATATCTTTATCTTCATCACAGATCATTATCTCTATCTTTATCATTCTCATCGTCTATAGTAATGTTAATAAATGGTTCTTGAGTATCCTATAATGATCATGAAAGAGCTTAGAACAGAAGTTTGCAGAGATGTTGAAGTTGTCAATAACTTTAGAACGAAATAAACATAGTTCTGCATAAACAGTGCTATAATTATTTGATCAGTAGCGGCGCTAAGGGGGTTAGGGGGGCTAAGCCCCCTAAAAAAGGTCGTCAGAAATTTGGCAGTTGAAAATGGAAACTTTCCTCCGCAAGGATTCAGCTCCCCCTCAAAAAATGAAATCCTGGCGCCGTCGGCCCGTCGCTGTATTTGATCGTCGCTTTGGTGATTTGACGATCAACGCAATTATCTGCTTTGTAAGCTAAATGATTGATTGGCTACGATCAGCATTTTTTTCTGTTTATATAGCGCCCGTCAGAGCGACATGCACCGGTTTTTTCCAATTAAGTTAGATACATGGACTATGAGATTAATAGACGATTGCTTTATGCATGTGTGTACGTGTGTGTACGTATGTATGTATGTATGTATGTATGTGCGTGTGTATGTGTGTGCGTGTGTATGTATGTACGTGTGTATGTATGTACGTGTGTATGTATGTACGTGTATATGTATGTGTGTGTACGTCTGAATGTTTATGTATGTAGGCGTATGTATGTATGTATGTACGTGTGTATGTATGTATGTATGTATGTATGTATGTATGTATGTATGTATGTATGTATGTATGTATGTATGTATGTATGTATGTATGTATGTATGTATGTATGTATGTATGTATGCATGTATGTATGTATGTATGTATGTATGTATGTATGTATGTGTGTATGTATGTATGTATGTATGTATGTATATGTGTGTGATTTGATGTTAATCCGCAGAGTCCATCTGAAACCTGGTGAGGCGATTAGTGCGCGTGACGCTCTGGCGAAGTCTGTCTATTCGAAGTTGTTCGACTACATCGTTGGTCGTGTCAACCAATCTCTTCCTTTCCAGTCGTCAAAGTCGTTCATCGGAGTACTTGACATTGCAGGATTCGGTCAGCACTCTTCTCTCACAATCTCTTCTTACTCCCTTCTTATGCTTTGATTCATGGGCGGAGTTTATCAGGGGCTAGGGGGGCTAAACACCCAAGAAGACCCAGATTCTTTTTTTAGCCGTGTAAATGGTATCTTTTCTCTGACTTAGCCCCACCCTCACCCCCCAAGAAGGCGCAGACTCAGAAATTTTTCGGGGAATGGTTCTGTTCACGAACGCGAAATTTCCGAATGACTAAAAAAAGGTCATCAACTTTTTTGGCTCGAAAAAATTAGTATTTTTCGGCGAGATTTCAGCCCGAGGACTAAAGAAAAAAACGGTCATCAAGTTTTTTGGGCCGAGAAAATATTTGTATTTTATATTTTATATTTTTCAAGTTACCTATCCTTAGTCGGCTCTCTCTTTCCTAATATATTGCCTTTTAAATTTATTATATGTCATAATAATTCTGTAAGACTTCTCGTAAGCTATGAAAGCTAATTCCTCCTCTCGTTGTTGAATGGTTATAATTGCATTTGCTAATCGAAAATCTACTCAACTGTTGATTTTTTTTCCTCTTCAGAATATTTCCAGACAAACAGCTTCGAGCAATTCTGCATCAATTATTGCAACGAAAAACTCCAACAATTCTTCAACAACCGAATTCTTAAAGAAGTAGGCGTCTCAATAAATCTTGCGTTTCTGTTGAAACCGTCTTTCTTTCAAACGTCTCATATTGAATTATTAATGATCTTTTGATTAACCTTTCTTTGGCATGCATTTGCCTGTGCTCGAATATCTCAGAGTACTTTGAGTAGTAGTTTGGTAGCAGCAACAGCAGTAGTAGCAAGGCTAGTTAGTCATTGTATTAGTTTGAGCAGACATAATTTATCAGTAGACCCTAGTAGCAATAGTCGTATAGAGTAGTAACAGCAATATCAATAGTTGTAGTTGCAGTAGTCTTAGAGTAGTAACAGCAATAGTTGTGGTTGCAGTGTCCACAGAAGTGGCAGTAGTCATTGTTGTAGTGTAATAGTACTAGCAGCAGCAATGGTATTGGTCAATGGAAGTAGTAGCAGCAGTGTAGTCAGTATTAAATATCCAGGGAACAAAAGGATCTAAAATTATTATATGATATAATTATTACGAATCTATTTTTGATAGGAACAAGCTCTTTACGACAAGGAAGGTTTAAACGTGAAGAAGATCGAATACATTGACAACCAGGACTGCATCGGTAAACTATGGAACATTTGCGATATATAAATAATCCATTTATCCTCGTCATCATCCTCCTCATCCCCTACCATACTAAATTGCAGCTCGCTCCAACAACTAGAATCATTCATCCTTTGGCAAAAGGTATACAGAGATCATTTGGTGCTTCTGTAACACATCGTTGGGCTTCTGAAGGGAATGTTTCTGAATGTGGCTTAAAAGAAAGCCACTCATGTCTGGTTGATGACCACACTAAGCACTAACGATTCGTCCTGTCTGACCTCTGACTATCCTTTCCTTCGCTTGACCTGAAACGATCGACTATCGCCATATAATATTAATTGTGTGGAATGATCAATAATTCTTAGATCTGATCGAAAACAAAGGATCCGGAATTCTTGATCTTCTTGATGAGGAGAACAAACTTCCTCGACCGACTTACGATCATTTCACGACTGAAGTCCACAAAGTCAACAAGAATCACTACAGACTCTGCGTAAGTACATCATACATGTATAGCAATATCAGTTCTTCAGTTAAACACAATGACCTGGACACATCTGTATAGCGCCAGGTTCATCGCAGCTTTAATTCTGCTAGAAGATGCTAAGAATTCTGCGAAATCCAAACGCTGTTCAGATTCATATCAAAAAGATTTTAGTAAGTTTGTGTTGTAATGAAATATCGGAAGAAGTCGACTAAGATCGATTTCCAGTTCTGCACATTGTGTATAAGCATGTGGTCTGTCTTTATGTAACTATGTGTAAGCGCGTGTGTGTGTCTGTCTTTGTGTAAATTTCGTATGGGTATGTATAATTGTATATATGCATGTATATATAATGTGGTTTCATCATGTGCATCTGTGTGTCTGTATGTATGCGTGTGCGTGTGTTTGTCATCGTAGTGACTAATATAAAATGTCTATTGTCTAACGTCTAACGTCTAATGTCTAATAACGTAGGTGCCGAGGAAGTCAAAGCTGAAGACTCATCGTGAGATCAGAGACGAAGAGGGATTCCTTGTTCGTCATTTCGCAGGCGCAGTCTGCTACAGCACTGTAAGTAACAGGCAATATAATGGTCCACCCCAGCCCCAACCCTCAATATGAAAGTCAATATACTGGCCCACCCTATCCCCAACCCTCACCCCGATCCCAACACTAGCACTACGGTAAGTCAACGGTGGCAGTCAATATAATGATCCACCCTAACCCTGAACATATTCCTCTCAACCATAGCAAACCATTCATAACACTGACCACAATCAACAGCGGCTAAAACTAAGGCTAATAACAATTGACTGACTAACTGACAATTCACTGACACTTACGATACACTGCGCGTATACGACATATAAGTAATATAATCACTTATGATGAAGATTATTATAGGATGATGATTATAGTCACAACCAACGCTTTATCATCATCATCATCATTTTAATCATCTGCATATGATGCTAGTGATGATGATAATGAGTGACTCTGTATTTTATGACAATTTATTCCACTCTGAGATTTCGTTTCCTTTTGCAATCATAAAGTTTGAAGAAGCTTCTGATATTGAAAGAAGATTTCTGTATAGTTAAAAAATTTAAAACTTCAATTATACTTATTATTATTCCTATTGATATTTATATTGTTATTTTAATACATTACTATTGTCATTTATTTATTTAATTATGTATGTAAAGTGTTGCTGTGATGTTGTTGTTGTTGTTGTCGTTGTTAGATTCAGTTCATCGAGAAGAACAACGACGCGTTGCATTCCTCGTTGGCTGTTCTCGTCACTGAAAGCAAGAATCCTCTCGTTAAGCAGATCTTCCAAGGAACGGAATCGGAAAACGTTCGCAAGTTGACCTTCATCAGCATCGGAAGCAAGTTCCGCACACAGCTGGCAACACTCATGGAGAAACTGAACAAAACGGTCAGTAGGACACACGCATATGCACACAGACAGACAAATAGACAGACAAATAGACAGACAGGCAAATAGACAGACAGACAAATAGACAGACAAATAGGCAGACAGACAAATAGGCAGACGGACACATAGGCAGACGGAGAGAAAGAGAGACGGGAGAAGACTGAGAGACAGATTGAGAGACGGAGAGAGACTGGCAGACAGACAGACGGATTCAAAGAGAGAGATACACACAGACGGAGAGACACACACACAAAGAAAGACTCCATGTCTGACGAACGGACAGGCAGCAATAACTGATTGGCTTAAACCGATGTTGAAAGAGAGGCTCTGTGTTAATCTTGTTTCTTTATTGTTGTTGTTGTTGTTGTTGTCTAAACCAGGGAACGAATTTCATTCGTTGTATCAAACCGAACGTGAAAATGGTCGACCACCTTTTCGAAGGAAACCAGATTCTCACTCAACTCCAGTGCTCTGGTAATTACTTACAAACATCAACCAACTTGAAAACGACATCAGCGTCGCAATTGCATATTATATGCACACATATGCACACAATGCACACAATGCATATTGTATGCACACACATTTGCACACATAATTTATGCACACATTCGTGGCAAGGCTGCAGGGAGCGCCTCTCAGTTCTTTTCTTTAAGGAGTGCTGCATAAATTCATAGAATGAATGAACATCTTACAATACAATACAATACAATTTATTATTTCTAACGCGCTTTAACAAGACACGTCTTGCACAAAAGCGCACGGCCTATGATGTTAACAGTCGCTACAGCAAACAAAGTCATCTGAGAGTAATAACGCAGCCAAAAAACAACAACACGTTATATATAAGTTATATATATAAATATAAATAATAAATATGCATATATATATATATATATCTAAATGTATAGTGCATATACATGTATATAGATATGTACGAAAAAGCTCATATAGCCTACAGCAGACTCTGATAGTCTGCTGGTGTGGGAGCTTGTGTCCTCTGGTTGGCAAAAATATTTATTGTACAGCCACGTGTACATCAGACATGATTCATTTAAACTCCTTTAAACTCAGCCACTTTGTGTCTCTGCTGATGATGCTATAATCGTTTTCTGTTCATTTCACAGGTATGACATCTGTTCTTGAGTTGATGCAGCAGGGATATCCATCCCGAACGCAGTTCTCAGAGCTCTACGAGACGTACAAGAACCACTTGCCACCCGACATCAGAAGACTCGACCCAAGAACATTCTGCAAGGTATATACAATACACACGCCTCTCAAAATAGAGTTGGGTAAGTTGATGGGGAGGGGAGTGGAGGTGAGGAGAGGGGATGGGGAGCGCATGTGGAGCAGGTGTTTCTAAGCATCTTTCATTCTCCTGTGCTACTACTGCAGCAGCTTCACAGAATGGAAAGAGCGTTCTGCCTCTAACTAAGGAGTGAGAATTGCCGGTCTGTTTGTGGGGGTTCAACCCCGAGTGTTTCTTTTGACCTCGTAGTAAATTCCTCATTGCACACTGCACAAGTACATATAAATCAACGTCTGGCCCTGGCTCCGGTTAGTTTTCTGAGTAATGAGCAGCATATCAATCACTCACTCAATTGTTCAGCGTCCTTGATATTCTGTCATGTAACTTTATATTTATGCACTTCTGCTGTTTAAAGTGAGGTCATGGAATCAAATCCTTTGAGATGCGTTGTGTTAATCATTGCTTCTGTTGATCATTGCTTCTGTTGATCATTGCTTCTGTTAATCATTGCTTCTGTTGATCCTTCGTTTTTGTTGTCAGGCGTTGTGTTAATCATTGCTTCTTTGTTGTCAGGCGTTGTTTCGAGCTCTTGGTCTCAACGAAAACGATTTCAAATTCGGATTGACGAAGGTTTTCTTCCGACCTGGAAAGTTCGCAGAGTTTGATCAGATCATGAGATCGGATCCAGAGAATCTGGCTGCTCTCGTCAAGAAGGTGAAGAAATGGTTGATCTGTGCCAGGCTGAAGAAGGCTCAATGGTGCGCTCTGTCCGTCATCAAGCGTAAGCAACAATTGATACTTTTGAATGAAAAACGATCGCTATCTTATGATGCATTCTGCAGTAGTTGTGTAACCCCCGCTTCTGACGCAGTCACGTGACCTGCGATGGTTCCCTGCTCTGCATTTAGTTGCGGTTGTTTAACTATTGACTGACATACAGAGTGCTTAAGTGCTCAGCTGAAGCCGGGCGACAGTTAATGTTAACAATTTAGAATCTAATGAGAAGAGTTTTCAGTTTAAAGTAAATGAGAATCTTTGTTGTAGCGTCTGGAACATTGCCAGAGAGAGAGATCCAGATGGATGGACCACCAACTTTGATTGATTGATTGATCGATTGATTGATTGATCGCTTGATTGATTGATTGAATTGACTGGTTGCTGTTGATTATTGATTGTTTTTCCAGTGAAAAACAAGATTCGTTACAGACAGCAGTTGGTGATCAAACTACAGTCGTCTATTCGAATGTGGATCAGCAAACACGAATATCGACCAAGGTTTTAATAAAACTCTTTTTCACTTTATTTTGGGGGAAGGGAATAGATTCGATGACCCCTCCCCCCCACTCATCCCAATTTCACTCGGACCATAAAAGTCGCCCAAAAGAAATTGTGAATCAAATACCATGCGTGTCTGTTTTACTGACTGTCTGTCTGTCTGTCTCTCTCTCTCTCTCTTTCTGTCTCTCTCTCTATCTATCTATCTATCTTTCTGTTTGTGGTTTCCTTGAAAAGAACCACAGGAAGGCGCTATAGATGTGTGGCGCTTCATGTCTCATTAAATTGATGTTAATGTGGCTGATGATAATGTTGTTGTTGTCGTTGTTGTATTGTGTTAGGATAAAAGCGATGGCTAAGATGCGTAACCTAAGCACTCAGTTTGGTCAGATGAAGCAAATGGCTGGACAGTTGAAGAAGGACAAAGACGCGGCTAATAAGAAACTCGCCGGACTTGAGAAGGAACTCAATGACGCCATGAATAAGATACAGGTAGAGAATAAGTTACCTATTAGTCTCCGTAATGAACTTCTTTCTCTTTCTTTGCCCCTTTTCCGCAAGCGTTTGAAAAACATTCTCATTGGTTGTGGTTTGGTGTCAGGTTGGGGCACCTCTGAGGAGTTATCTTGAAGGGGCGCTATATAAATGTACGATTACAATTACAATTAGAGAAACGACACTCCCTCTCCACCTCTCCACCTTTCTTTCCACCTCCCTTCTCTCTTTACCACTCACTCCATCTCCATCTGCCATCTCCCTCTCTCTTTCTTCCACAGACACACATGCGCACAATTGATAAACAGACCCATAGCCGCCATTGTTGTTTTCTGTTTGTTAGACGACTCCGAAGATTCCAGTGAAGGATCTGGACAAGTTGTACAACACGATCGTTGCTGACATGGAAAAGAATCTGGGAGAACTGAAGAAGTTGGTGGAGAAGGAGAAAGTGGCGGAGGAGCAGGCGAAACTGAAGCGAGTCCAGGTTCGAAGCCATGAAAAATTAAAAATCAATTTATTTGAAGGATTGAATGATAAAGTTATTTGCAACACATGATGCCGTACTGAATAGTGTCTAATTTGATAAAAGAAGCGAAGAAAATGTTGAAATTTCATTATGGTTAAGAGGTAAAATGTTGAAATTTCATTATGGTTAAGAGGTAAAATGTTGAAATTTCATTATGGTTAAGAGGTAATAAAAATTTGTATTTTGTTTTTGTGTGGGAAGCGAGTAAGGTGCAGTTGTTGTTGTCGTTGTTGATGTTGTAATCGTATAATGATTATGTCGTTATAATGATGATGTCGTTATAATGATGATGTCGTTATAATGATGATGTCGTTATAATGATGATGTCGTTATAATGATGATGTCGTTATAATGATGATGTCGTTATAATGATGATGTCGTTATAATGATGATGTCGTTATAATGATGATGTCGTTATAATGATGATGTCGTTATAATGATGATGTCGTTATAATGATGATGTCGTTATAATGATGATGTCGTTATAATGATGATGTCGTTATAATGATGATGTCGTTATAATGATGATGTCGTTATAATGATGATGTCGTTATAATGATGATGTCGTTGCGGCGAGAAAATGACTTTTATCGTTTTTGTGACTCAGGAGGAGATGGATAAAGAGAAGAAACGAAAGGAGGAAGAGGAGAAACAGCGGAAAGAGGAAGATGACGAAAAGAAGCAGTCAGTAAAACACACACACACACGTTGACACACATACACACACACACACACACACACGTTGACACACATACACACGAATAAACTCGTGCATACATCATGCTTCCATTTCTCTGCATAATTTCATAGATTCAAATTATATCGGTTTTTAATTCAGTTTCTATACTGACATACAATTGATGTATTGTATATCTGCATATTTATATATTTGAGTTCTCTGTTCTATTTGTATGTAATAAAATAAGCTAATGCACTCATAATCTGCGCATGATTCGATTTTACGATGCACCAATAACTAGCCAATAGAGTGCGCACATAGGCACGTACCCACACATCGTAGCCTACGTTTCATGTACATTTCATGTACATTTCATGTACATTTTATGTTTATTTCATGTACATTTTATGTTCATTTCATGTTCCAATTGCAAATCGTTTTATGGTGTCTATTTTACGACGTTCCCTCCGCTCTCTACGCTCTTCTGCGTAACGCAAGAGACCCTCGTCCCATACGACGTGTCAACATTTGTCAGACATTGGAACGTTTGAAGTGGAGAATAAAAACTAAACACAGCAGCTTCGTCTTTTTTCTGTCGCCGACCTTGCAACGATTTGGAGATGGACTCGCACTGCTTCTGCTTTTGCTGCAGAGGTTTTTCTCATGCGGTCTTTTGTAAGTTCAAGACCGTCATATTCAGTTGCCATATGGGATTGGGGAGTGTTGGGTCGCGAGCGCTTCTGCATAAGCTACTTTGAAGGAAGTCCATGATTTAAATAACGCATTGAATGACTTAATGATTTTTATTATTATTATTATTATTATTATTATTATTATTATTATTATTATTATTATTATTATTATTATTATTATTATTATGGAGTATTGGTAATAAATAAGATGTTTAAAAATCAGGAAATCCGAAATGGAAGTTCGTCGCAGAAAGGAGGATGAATCGAGACGGAAGCAGGATGCAGCCGACAGCAAAAACGCTGTGAGTGCAACATGACTAATGCTCAACCTTACTTACTTGCTTGCTTGCTAGCTCGCTCGCTCACTCACCTACTTACTTAGCTACTTGCTTGCTTACTTACTTACACTCTTCCTTGGTTCCGTCTATTCCTTTTTTCGTCTAAGTTTCTGCGTCAATCTTTCTCAGCCGATGGTTCTTATCCACTTTTCTCCACTTCATTTGATGAGGCGGTGGAACGCACTACCTCATCAATCGACGTTGAGTCTCTGCCTCTGTTTCTCTTTCTCTCTCTCTGTTTGTGTCTGTCTCTGTCTCTCTTTGTCTCTCTCTGTCTCTCTCTGTTTCTCTGTCTCTCTCTGTCTCTCTGTCTCTGTTTCTCTGTGGGTCTCTCTGCCGCTGTCTCTGACCGTCTATCTCTCTATCTCTCGATGTGTGTTTGCCTTTCTCTGTCTCGCTGTCTCTCTCAACCGACAGAGCAAAATGTTCTTGTCTTTCAAAACCTCAAAATAACAACAATAATAATCTGTCAATAATTTTTGTCGACGTCTCTCATCGATGAAATTTTCTTTTCTTTCTCCATCTTCGTCATCGATTGGTTGCCAGTCATTTTCTGTTTTCTGTTTTCTGCATTTTCCTCATTTTGTTTTTGTTGATTGTTTTAGGATGCGATGCAGAAGCAGATGGAAAAGTTATCTGCAGAAGATACCGTCAGGTATCTATAGAGAGATCTTACTTACTTAGAAGTATACTTTAGTACATCTGATGTTAGGAAAATCAGAGGAAATTAATTATCTTTCGTTTCCACGTTCTTTGCCAACTTCTCTGCTTAGCTTCTTTCTAAATGAAAGAAGTTTCCAATCTGATCCTCTGCTCACCTTTTTCACATGACTGGCTGCAGTGATCACATCTCAAACTGATTCGAGATCAATTTAGACTCTTAATTGAGCAGCGAATGTATTTGACTGTGAACATCTGATGCAGAAGATGTGCTCATCAGAGAAAGACCTTTGATCTGTCAGTGCGGCGTGTGTGTCTGCGTGTGCTGCTCATGCCTCTGTCCGTCTGTCTCTGTCTGTCTGTCTGCCTGCCTCTGTCTGTCTGCCTCTGTCTGTCTCTGTCTGTCTGTATTATGTATGTCTGCATGTCCTTCTATCTATGCTTTGCTGCTGCTGCTGCTCCTGCTGCTATTTGTTCTGGGTGTTGTTCTCATTGAGTTCCTGGCGTTTTTTTTTCTCCATCCTTAAATTTGTTTTGACAAGCGACAGATTATGGGAAATTTCTGCTCCAGATGACACACATCTCTCTGTCTGTCTGTCTCTCCCCCTATCTCTCTCTTTCTCTCTCTATCTCTCTGTTCTATTCATTTCTCATTGAGCAGCACAAAATCTTTCACATCTATTAGGCCTATAATACACAAAATAAAATAACGGTAGTGATGATTTTGTGATTACGATGATGACGACGACAATGATGATGATGATGATGACGATTGATGATGATGATATATTGAAGAGCAGCTGAAGTTGTGTTTCGTCATTTTTTCTCTAAAGGAACCAACAGTTGGAGCAGGAACGACGCGATCGGGAACTTGCTCTACGTCTCGTATCTGAGGATTCGAATATGGTCGAAGATGTCGCGCCATTGACTAGGTATGTCTCTCTCTCTCTCTGTATGTGTTTGTGTTTGGGCTTGTTTGTGTTTGTGTGTGTTTGTATGTGTTTGTGTGTGTTTGTATGTGTTTGTATGTGTGTGTGTTTGTATGTGTTTGTGTGTGTTTGTATGTGTTTGTGATTGTGTGTGCACTGTGTGATGGTTGTACTGTGTGATAGTCTTTGTGTTTGTGTGTGTTTGTGTGTGTGTGAGTCTCTCTTGCTTTCTGCCTCTGTCTTTGAATTTCTCTCTCTTTTCTTCTCTGTATCTATCTTGTCTACTTCTCTTTGTCTTCTTATCTTTTCTCTATTTAAATGAGCTTATACGGTTTTTAACCCTGCATTAGTCTTGTCATTTCACTTGAAGTCATCCAATGCTTTCTAGTGACTGCTGTTGCTTCACAGATGTCGCTGTAGATTACATTAGTTTAGATTAGAGTAAATAAAATCTGATTGGATTAGACTTATGGCTGTCTTCGTCGTCTAAATTATTCCAACGTTTTCGACTTTCAACGTCTCTCGTCTTCAGTTGAACTTTCGTCCGTTTGTCACAATGACAAAACTTCCATTTCTGACCAGATTGCATTGAGCAGAGACAGGTGTTGAAGATTGCATTGAGTGGAAACAGATTCCTTGTCATCCCTACCAGTGGCGTAGCTAGACACCAAATTGAACCCGGGCAGCAAACCAACTCAACAAAGAGTCAATTAACATTGATCATAATTAAGACATTAATCTGATTGATTCGAAGGTGGCAATAAGCAACTTATAGGCCTATATTATACAATACAATATACAATACAATTAGTCATTTATACCTATATAAATCGAGCTATAGCCTATGCCTATAATTCATTCCTCTTTTCATTATAATTGCACCGGTAGGCCTAATAGGCCTAATTCACTGACTATGACATTCAACAAATTTGCAACCACATACCTGAAAAATATTAACATTGTTAGGCCTACATTAGAAACTGAGCAATAGCCTACCCAACTGCAATCAATCTCCAGCCAGTTAAAATAGTTCGAACAATCAGATCTTGCATGCCTAGGTCTGAGTAGGTCATAAAGACTATAGCCTACTAAACGAGTAGCCTACGGTAAGAGAATAAACTTAGAAATGCCGAATTTGGATAGCTAGGCTTTTCAGCTGTCACCCAATTATGCCTATGTATAGGCTACATTTAATTATGATACTGCATCTAGGCATAAGACAATTCCAAGACTGGACCCTGTGTGTGGCAGACCGACTGAACTCAAATAGAGACTATTATGGATCTAACGCTGATATATCTACCACACGCCTACCACCCATAAACCTGTCGCTGGGGTAATTCATAAGCTGAGGGAAGGCGAAGAACACCTCCCTCGTTTTATTTCGACATGAGAATTAAGATAATCGTCTAATGTTTAATAGAGTATTTCATTTCCATGTCTGGTGTCTTCTCCGTGCGTTTAACCTCGGCTGGCCTTTCAAGTCGTGTAGCCAATACACTAGTATACATTGGCCGAATTGTGGGTTGTTGGAAACCGTATACTCTGTGGGCCAGACGTGTAAATGTGACTTATGTGACTTACAGGGTGAGAATTGCCGGGGGGGTTGGGGGTTTCGACCCCCAGTCTTTCTTAGAGCCCCATGTTAAAGTATGTTTTTTACACCACAATTCCAAGTGGGTAATGGTCCAACCCCCCAGTTATTTTTCCACAATTCTCACACTGGTGACTTATGAAAGATAGGTTCCTTCTTTCGTCGGAAGGAACATATGAAGTGGGGACATGTGTAATATATCATTCAACAGCCAGAGAGCGACCAGTCAGAGCATAGCCTAACTAATGACTGCGACAACAGGTGACCTCGATGATCTCTCTATCTTGATCTGTGATAATATTCAGCGTGTGGCTATTCGGCCGCTCATTCATCCCCTCCCCACCAGCCCTGGATCAAGTTTCCGTACATGTATATGGAGGGAGAATATATATATATATTATATATATATATATATACACCTCATATTGGTTTGTCTCTGGTTACAGGCTTGGCCCCATCTCATAATGCAACGCACTCAGTCCTAGTGTAATTGGGACGAATTTTACTAGCATCAAACTATCAAGCTCAAAATTAAAATTTATCAATTTCTCGTGCCTGCCCAACCCGGGCAGAGCCAATTGCCATCCCGGGCATTGCCCGTAATTGCCCGGGCATGGCTACGCCACTGATCCCTACATGTGCCTGCGTCCCTCATAAAATTTTGTTGTTGTCTGTTGTAGGAGCAATTCGTCGATGAAGGATAATAAATCGAAGAAGAGAGATTTGTCGAAGTTCACCTACGCTCAGCTGAGAGACACAATCAACACATCCTGTGGTCAGTCACAATCACAAATTAACATTAATTATTATATCAATATTATTATAATTACAGTACAATAATGGTTGCACTGTGTGATGGTTGCACTGTGTGATGGTTGCACTGTGTGATGGTTGCACTGTGTGATGGTTGCACTGTGCGATGGTTGCACTGTGCGATGGTTGCAATGTGCGATGGTTGCACTGTGCGATGGTTGCACTGTGCGATGGTTGCACTGTGCGATGGTTGCACTGTGCGATGGTTGCACTGTGCGATGGTTGCACTGTGCGATGGTTGCACTGTGCGATGGTTGCACTGTGCGATGGTTGCACTGTGCGATGGTTGCACTGTGCGATGGTTGCACTGTGCGATGGTTGCACTGTGCGATGGTTGCACTGTGTGATGGTTGCAATGTGTGATGGTTGCACTGTGCGATGGTTGCACTGTGCGATGGTTGCACTGTGCGATGGTTGCACTGTGTGATGGTTGCACTGTGTGATGGTTGCACTGTGTGATGGTTGCACTGTGTGATGGTTGCACTGTGCGATGGTTGCACTGTGCGATGGTTGCACTGTGCGATGGTTGCACTGTGCAATGGTTGCACTGTGTGATGGCTGCACTGTGCGATGGTTGCACTGTGTGATGGTTGCACTGTGCGATGGTTGCACTGTGCGATGGTTGCACTGTGTGATGGTTGCACTGTGTGATGGTTGCACTGTGTGATGGTTGCACTGTGTGATGGTTGCACTGTGCGATGGTTGCACTGTGTGATGGTTGCACTGTGTGATGGTTGCACTGTGCGATGGTTGCACTGTGTGATGTTCTGTCGGTCACTCCAATGGTTCGTGGCTCCATATAAATACGATTGTTTCATGTTGATGATGATGATGATGTTGTTGATGATGATGTTGTTGTTGTTATTGTTGTAGACGTGGAATTGTTGGAGTCGTGTCGTGAGGAATTCCATCGTCGACTGAAAGTTTATCACGAATGGAAGACAAAGAACAAGAAGCCAGGAGATGATACTGATAAGAGAGCACCAAAGGCTGTCATCAAATCAGGTCAGGTCATCATTAAATAAGGTCAGATCATCAGAGAATCGGGTTGGGTCATCATTAAATCAGGTCAGGTCGTCAGAGAATCAAGCAAGGTCACCATTAAATCAGGTCAGGTCATCATTAAATAAGGTCAGGTCATCATTGAATAAGGTCAGGTCATCAGAGAACCAAGCCAGGTCATCATTAAATTAAGTCAGGTTTCGGAATATCAGGTCAAGACGTCCGAAGGTGATCAACTAAGATCAATGTGTATAATTCTAATAATTTTTAGAAGAGGCCTTCATTATAGAAAATCAGTTTGGGTGATTAGAAAATAGGTCAAGTTGATAAAAAAATTAGTCCTTGTATTATTTGAAGATTAGGTGACGTCATTAGAAGTCGAGATGAGGCCATAAAAATCAGATTTGTCTGTTTTCGTTGACTTTGTTTAGATTGTAAACATTAGATGTAATTATTCTAACGGATGTTTTCAGCAGCAGAAATGATGCTTCTTGGCTTTGCTGGCATCAGCAGCAGCAGCAGCAGCAGCAGCAGCTGTGGTTTCGTCCTTTTGACTTTGGTTTGTTTGCTTGATAGCTAAGCTGACTGCGTTGGTTGCTCAGAAGGCGGAGAAGGGAGGAGGAGGAGGAGGTGGTGGAGCAGGTGGTGAGGAGGGGCAGCAGCGCTACTTCCGAATACCTTTCCTGAAGCCAGGCGACGAGCACAGGGACGATGAGTTCAAGAAGAAGGGATGGTGGTACGCACACTTCGATGGGAAATGGATCGCAAGACAGATGGAACTGTACGCTGAAAGAAATCCAACTCTACTACTAGCAGGTCAACCAACTCACTTCTACAATGTCTCTGTCTGTCTGTCTCTGTCTCTGTCTGTCTGTCTGTATTCTTCAGTATCATTAATCTGTCTGTCTTTCTGTCTGTCTGTCTGTCTGTCTCTCTTTATCCACCCTATGTGTATCCCAGTATCATTAATGGCTAATATTACATCATGAAAATACTGATCATCATGATAGTGATGATAAGATGATGACATAGCGCCTTGGAAGTCGAGGCTGAAGAAAAGTCGATTTACATGTTAGGTCTCTCTCTCTTTGCCTCTCTCTCTCTTTGTCTCTCTCTCTCTGTCTCTCTCTCTGTCTCACTTGCACTCTATCTTTGTCTGTCTATCTGTCTGTCCATCTTTCCCTGTCTGTCTTTTTCTATAGCTGTCGAAAGATCATGAGCAATGACTCCAGAGGACAATTAAATAGAAGCTCGACGGAGAATAGAAAACGGAAGGCAGGGCTGTTTTTAAGAAATTTTAGAACTGCACAACCCCTTCTTTCCTTTCCCATCATCCATGGTAAATTACTTCCAATTGGAGGACAATGACCTTTTTGCTAGTTTTAACTGTACATAAGTGCTTCTACAACAGCACAAATCCATTTAGAATTGCACATTTTGTGTACAACTGCACGTAAAAAAAGCCCTGACGGAATGGATACTGATTTTGATAAATAATATGTTAAATGCCGTTTGGAAACCTGTGAAAATCTTCGATGTAGTCATCGGATGATTTTGATTTGCATGGTCTGTGTAATTGTAGTGTCTGATTTGGATGTACTTGACTGCTTGTAGGTGTGGACGATATGCAGATGTGTGAGCTGAGTTTGGAGGAGACGGGACTGACGCGGAAGAGAGGAGCAGAGATCCTGGAAAAGGATTTTGAGGAAGAGTGGACGAAATACGGAGGAACGAAATATCTTCAGAACAACATACGACAGATCTCATCGAAATTCCTGCGAATGAAGCTTGGTGTGGCCAAGTAGCGAAGATGAAGTTCAGCTGAACTTCTTCGATGTCTCATGGATTCTCAGCGAAGACCAATTCATTCCAGTTCGGTGGTTTCAGTTGACTTTTCCAGCTGGCCATTCTAGGAATCATTCCAGGCTTTTCCAGGCGAAGATCTCGTTTCCAGCATGGGTTGTAGCGTTATCGATCCTTAGTTTAGCCAGCATCACGTTCCATAGCGTGGACTGATGATGATTACTTTATTATAATTTAAAATGCTGATAAAAAATATAAAAATTCTGTTCATAGTGGCAACTGCAGCGCACACTCGCCAGCAAAGAAATGCACGTCATGCAAAGCGCACGAACTCCGTTTTGTTTTACGGTCTATAATTATACGCGATTCGTTTGCTTTGATCAGCAGCAGCAGCAGCAGCAGAAGCTGGTCTCCTAAAAAATAATCTGTTTTCGGTTCTCAATGATCTTCTTCTTCATTAGTCTTTAGTTGCATCTAACATCTAGATTAGTTGCGCATTTATTTCTAACAATGTCTTTGTTTTGCTTATTTTGCGCTTTTACTCAGAAGTTTGTTTACTCGGAGAATTTTTGTTTTCGATTTTGAAATCGACGCTGATGACGATTTAGATTGCAATTTAGACTTTTTGTTACATCTCACCAAACAGCAACTGTTAGAGTTAAGAAACAATATATATATATATATATATATATATATATACATATTAATCATGCATTACATGTATAATATGTATATATATATATATATATATATATATATATATATACAATATTATACTATGTGAAGCGAAATCCTGTTGATATTGTTTGAGAAGAAAATAAGACTTCTTAGAGGAGAGTTGGATTTTGTTTTTTAGTAATTATAGCACGGTTTGTGTACGTGTGTGTGTGTGTGTGCGTGTGCGTGTGTGTGTGCGTGAGTGTGTGCGTGTGCGTGTGTGTGTGTGTGCGTGCGTGCATGTGTGTGTGCGTGCTTGTGTGTGTGCGTGAGTGTGTGTGTGCGTGAGTGTGTGTGTGTGTGTGCGTGTGTGTGTGTGTGTGTGTGCGTGTGGGTGTGCGTGAGTGTGTGTGTGCGTGCATGTGTGTGTGCGTGAGTGTGTGTGTGCGTGCATGTGTGTGTGCGTGCGTGTGCGTGTGTGTGTGCGTGTGTGTGTGTGCGTGTATGCGTGTGTGTGTGCGTGCGTGTGTGCGTATGTGTGTGTGTGCGTGCGTGTGTGTGTGTGAATGTGTGTGTGTGTGCATGTGTGTGTGCGTGCGTGTGTGCGAGTGTGTGTGTGCATGTGTGTGTGCGTGCGTGTGTGTGCGTGTGTGTGTGCGTGTGTGTGCGTGTGTGTGCGTGTGTGTGTGCGTGTGTGTGCGTGTGTGTGTGCGTGAGTGTGTGTGTGTGTATGTGTGTGCGTGCTGTAGATGAAGCTTTTCTGCTCTGCATCCGACGCGTGAGACAAGTGTTGAAGCAATGCAGAGAAATAAGAAATTTCTCTTTTTTAAAATTCTTTTTTCGCCCTCTATCTCGATGTTTCTCTGTGTCTACTTCTGTCTGTCTGTCTGGCTGTATGTCTGTCTCTCTCTCTCTCTCTGTTTCTGTGTATGAATCATCTATGCAAGGTTGTCTGAATGGAGCACAGCATGTACAATGTACATTGCACACACTGTACACAGTGTACATTGTACAATGCAATATGTACACTGTGCAGACGTGAAATCCGCATTTGCAAAACTGCATTGCACGTCGCATTCGTCTGTTGCTGCAACCATTGAACGAACAGCAGCAGCAGCAGCAGCAGCATTAGCAGCAGCAACCTTCCATCCTCTGTGGCGCAATTTGCATCTCTCATCTCCCCCCCCATCCTCATCCTCATCCTCATCCCTTGCGTCTTCAGCAGCAGCAGCAGCAGCAGCCGTGGTCTATCTTTACACTCCAGTTGCACCTCAGCTGGAAAAAGCAGGATGGCTGGAAGAGACTTCAGCAGATGGAAGGATGGATGGAAAGACACGGAGAGGGAGAGAGAGACACAGGGGATGACAGGGGAAGGAGAGGCAGCGGACGGTGGAGGAGAGGGAGGCAGCAGACGGGGGGAGGGACAGGACACAGGACCGGCTTTGCAGATGATTGATGATGGTGGTGGTGGTTGATGTGTTTTTTCTTTCTTTACATTGTCCTTGAACTTCAGTCTCTGATGCTGCAGGATATTTTCACTCATCTTGTCAGTCAGTCTATGTGATTATATGTCTGTGTTTATGTCTAAGATTATAATCTGCCTCCTTTACACCACTTAGAGGAACTTCTCTAACGCATTCAACAGAACGTACTCGAGAGATGTTGCAGGCACAGGTATTGGTTGTAAGTGTAAAGAGTGGTTGATGATGAAGCAGCACACGACCCTTATGCAGCCAGACTCGTCCGTCGTTTGTTGACCCCCGGAGCGTCGGTCCTGGCTCTGGCCGTGAAAAGATGAAGCGCTCAGCTGTAGGTAGATTGAGTCAGGCGATGTGTAGCCGCACACAGCACAGATGCACCGCAGTCAGTGCAGCCATCGCCTTCTGCTGCTCTCGTGATGTTGGCGCTGCAGAGGAGAGAGAGAGACAGACAGACAGACAGACAGACAGAGAGAGATAGAGAGAGAGAGACATGCAGCAGTAGCAGCAGCTGTTCGTTCACGCATTCGATTCGATGGCTGTCGGGGTTTTTCCCATCTGACGTCAGATGTCGGTTAGTTGGTTGGTTCGTTCGTGAGTTCGTCATAGTTAGAGGACGAATCGTTCATAGACCGACCTTCGACATAAGCAGAGGAGGAAGAGGAGGAGGAGGAGGAGGAAGAGGAGGAGGAGGAAGAGGAGGAGGAAGAAGGATTGAAAAAGAGTCGATTGGATAGAGGAGGAGAGAAAGAAGCAATGGAGGAGGCGGAAGAGGAATGCGAATAGGAAGAGTATGTGGTAAAGGATCAGTACATTGGAGAGAGGGAAAAGGAGAATGAGAAGGAGAATAAGAGGATGAAGTTGAGAAGAAGTGGATCTGAGCCAAATGTAGAGATTCGATTGTTGACTAAATGTGGATCAGTTGTTCATCTATATTCGAAGAAGTCAGGAGAAGAAGAAGAAGAAGGTTCGTGGCTGCAACCGCTGTAGCCTGCATCCACCACATCTAGACGGACACTGTTCTCATGAGAGATGCGGTCATGTCCATCAGCAGCAGGACCCACCACCAGCATCACCGTCATCAGATGAAGCACCACAGCAGCAGCAGCAGCAGCTGCATCTTCTTCTTCCTCTTCTTCTTCTTATTCGGAAATGGTTTTCATCCGCTCTGCATAGTATCATCAAATGAACGGATGAATTAAGTGATGCAGGACCACAAACAACGATTTCCGTTTATTTTATTATTGGAGATTTCTTTTTATTCTGCATCGATTCTCAACATTAGATATAAAAAAAACCTGGAACCGGAACAGTCATCCCATCCTTAGATATCCTTCATCTTCTTTTGCTTCGATGTTATAAATGGATCAACGGTAAGTTATACGAATTATTCACGAATCGTGTGTCACGTGATATGAAATGAAACAATATCATGATATATGATATGTGATATGATATGAAGCAATATCATGATATATGATATGTGATATGTGATATGATATGAAACAATATCATAATAATATAATTATGTTATCGCATGTTGTGCTATGTAATGCTAAATTGTTATGTCAGCTTATGCTTTTACGTTGCGTCATGTCGTGTCATGTTAGGACAGAAAGGAGACATTGGATTGGTCACGTGAGAAAAGGTGAATCTCTGTAATTGAGAACTCAATCATATTATGAGGAGGAGAGAGCAAGAGTAGAGGGATGATGATGACGACGACGACGGCGACGACGACGACGACGGCGACGACGACGACGACGACGACGATGATTATGATTACGATGATGACTATGATTATGATGATGATGATGATGATGATGATGATGATGATGACGATGACGATGACGATGACGACGACGACGACGACGACGACGACGACGACGACGACGATGACGATGACGATGATGATGATGATGATGATGACGACGACGACGACGACGACAATTAATTAATAATTATTGACGCGCCATATAAGCGTATGCAAGACATAGGCCTATAGACTCAACGCAACGTAATACAACGGCAAATGATATTTGATGTCATTGCATTTCTTAAAAGATCACACTTCTCGATGGTGCACTCGCAATTACTGCATACTGCATATTGTGATTGCAAGTGAAGGACTTGAGTCTCAAAGTCCGTATACATAGTAACCGCCTCGGACGAGGATCGAACCCGCACTCTTTGCGTTACAGACCGATCGCTCTAACCACTCGACCACCATGCCTCACCACGCATCTGCCACGTCACCTTAAATTTAATTTAACCATCGATCTAACCATAAACTTATCTCAAATGTGTCTGCTTTATATCTCTGCTTGTAATCTGTGCAGACTTCCTGCTGCTGCTTCTGAGTTCGTTGCCTTCGTCTGAAACCAGAGAATCTTCTTATTAAGCTGAGATGTAAACAAAAAGAACGTCTAGTCTGCAGTGAATGAGAATTCTTCTCCCTCCTCTTCTCCTTCTGCTTTACTTCGCTATAGGAATGTGAAGTGCATTCACTGCCTTTGCAACAGATAAGATCAGCGAGTCTTAAATCTTACCCTCATCCAGTGTGGCGTAGACAAGGAAGGGGTTTCGGCCATTGGCTTAGAAAAAGTTTTTTAAAGGTTATTTATCAACTGAAAGAAGAAAAACAAAACAATTGCTTGTATTAAAAATCTCTCTCTCTCTCTCCCTCTCTCTCCCTCTCTCTGTCCGTCTCTATCTCTCTCTCGTTCTCTCAAACGCTCTCTGACATCTCACTATCTCTGTAAGTCTTGCACACTCCCTCTACTTGTCTCTCTCTCTCTCTCTCTCTCTCTCTCTCTCTGTCTCTCTCTCTCTCTCTCTCTCTCTCTCTCTCTCTCTCTCTCTCTCTCTCTCTCTCTCTCTCTCTCTCTCTCTCTCTCTCTCTCTCTCTCTCTCTCTATGTCTCATTCTTCATACGTTTCTCTGTCACACTCCTTCGCACTCTCCTTCTCTCTCCTTCTCTCTCATGCTCTCTCCTTCTCTCTCCTTCTCTCTCCTTCTCTCTCATGCTCTCTCATGCTCTCACCCTCTTGGTGCCCTGTCGTCAAATGTCGCTTTAGAATATCATGTTTGTGCTTCGTTAACTTGACAAGAAAAAGACATCATTCTATAGATATATTATCTGCTGTTTCGTTCATTGCAGAAATGTTTCTTCGCTAACGCAGTGGTCGACATGATTTTCCCGAGAGTCAACCGAGGTCAAGCATAGGTCATTCGGACAGAGACCATGGCGACCACGATCAGCAGCAGCAGCAGCAGCAGCAGCAGCAGCAGTGGTGCCCTCATCGACGAAATCTCGCATCAATTCCTCGTCTGTCAAATCTGTTCGGAAAGTTTCAAGCGACCAAAGACTCTGAAATGTCTGCACACGTTCTGCGAAGAATGTCTTGAGATCCGCTACGCCATAGAAGAGCAGGAACGGCCTTACCGCTTCCTCCTCTCTCGCTCGCTCTCATGTCCGGTCTGTCTGGCTAAGACCGATCTGCCTCCTGGAGGTGTGCGCCGTTTGCCTAGCAACGCCGTCCTAACACAACTCGATGACGTCATCCGGCGGCGTAAACTTTCCGCCGGCGCACAGTCCTGTGACATATGCAGCGCCGCAGTGACGTCATCTTCGCGTCGAACGACGTCACGAGCCACTGCGAAATGTCTCGAATGTTCGAAGCTGATGTGTGCGATTTGCGTCGGAATTCATCGAAAAACAAAGGTAGGAGGAATATCATGAAGAAACGCAATTCTTCTTAATAAACAAAACCAAACAAGCATTATTCGCTCTCTTCTATCATTCTATGTCGTTATCGTAATCTCTAGATTTGTTTACAGCGCCGTATAATTCACGGCAATCAGCAATAAAATTTATTAGTCATCCAGATTGGATGAGCAAAAAGAAAATCGACAAAGATGAAAGGTTAAAAACTGTTCGATATATAGTAGGACACGAATGGAGTGAGGCAGTGCTTAGCGTTGGAGTTTTAAGGTCGGTGAAGATAAGAGGAGATGAAGGTTGGCATCTGTTGCATTTCCATCATCACACACTCTGCAGTCGGCGAGATGAAGAAACGCGGACAAAAAGAGTTGTCTTCTAAAATATCAGATCAGATGTTGACTGCACAGAATATAGTTAAATTGTACTTTAGTAAAACATTTATTGACTCGAATCCATTCATCTTATTTCCAAACGAATCTACGATCACTGATACAAAATAAAAACGGAAATGTTCGCATTTATATATCACATGATTGTGGAGAAGGTATACAGAGATGAATGAGT
This sequence comes from Lumbricus terrestris, assembly GCA_949752735.1. Classification (NCBI taxonomy): domain Eukaryota; kingdom Metazoa; phylum Annelida; class Clitellata; order Crassiclitellata; family Lumbricidae; genus Lumbricus; species Lumbricus terrestris. The sequence continues at coordinate 216,382 of OX457050.1, forward strand.
GCCGCCATGCGAGGAATCGGGAGATTGGTTAGTTTAGCCAGGACATGTTATGATGTTATTCAAGGTCGATCAGGGTTTTAGGGGCAATGGGTGAAGAACTGCGTTTTTATTGTAGAAAAAACCTTCGTGTTTTGTGTTATTCCTATAATAATATTATTATTTATCAGTTGAATTAAACGAACGAACCAGTCATTGGCTCCTCTGTTATTATAGAGCACAGCTTAGGCTACTACCTACAATATTCTATACATAGTCGTATAAATAAACCGAGTGCAACTATAGGAACACCAAAGAGTCAGCTGTTACACCATGCAGTAGCGTTATAGACGATTGACTTGGTTTATATGCTGTTATACTCTATATATGCTCAGATGATTGGCTCCTTATACTCAGTTGAAATGAAGTATCTGTGGCCTACCAGCAGACACCTCTCTACTCTCTCTTCTACAAATCACATCGTGATTTTCCGCTGATTATAATTATTAGTGTTCTCTTCACGTATTGCGCTTCTTTTGCCACTCCGTTTCGCTACCTCCCTTGCCCCTCCGCACCCGACAGATGCAGCTTTGACTCTGACCCATAAGCGACTTCAGTGTATACTCAATGTATACTCAATGTAGCTGAGTTGGGTAGGGGAAGGAGGGGCATCGGTGGTGCAAAAACAATTGACATCCAGCGCCATAACCACGGCACCGATGTACCATAACATCAATGTACACCATCAATGTACACCATCAATGTACACCCCCATGGCCTGACAGAAGGTAACTTATTCACCACACCCAAGTCCCTCCCTCACTTCCCGTAAACTCGAAAGCATTAAAACGTCATCATATAATTTGTGATCTACGTTCGTTGAGAAAGAATTCAATTCTGAGTACAATCTCCTACGAAGACCCTTCACCTCTTCCTCCTCTTCCTCCTCCTCTTTCTTCTCTTCTTCCTCTTCCTCTTCCTCCTCCTGACCTTCCTCCTCCTCCTCGTTCGTATATGAATCTCATAACTAGAACCAGCGGGATCAAATCTGACGCAAATGCCTCCAACCAGTTAGTTTATAATAACAGTTATCGACGAAAACTGTTCCTGGAGAGAATGTGAAAAGACTTTGGATGCATTTCACTTAACATCTTAGATTACATTACGTCATTACCGTACAGTTGTCTAAAGTTTTTGCTGATAGTCACGTAATCGTAATCGCAGACGTCACATTTATGAAGAGCTATTCTTAAGTTGAGTACAGGGCGCCAACTTATTCACGAGCACTGTGTCATAAGTTGTCATCCAGAGTTGTGAAGCGCGCATGATGAGTTCAAGGAGGAGTGACTTTCAAAGTTTGACCTTTTCCATGATAATGATCTGTGTTGTGTGTTTTTCCAGGTGACGAAGGACCATTGTCTGTTCGACATTCAGGTGGAAAAGGACGTGGAATGCAAAGTCCATCGCGAGGAAGTCGTCCGCTTCTACTGCGAGCAATGCCAGTCGTGCATCTGTGTCCTCTGCACATTCCAAGATCACGCCGGGCACTCGATCTTCTCCTTTGCCGAGGGAATCGACCGCTACAGCCACAGCGTCCGCTCTCTCCTCGTCCAGGCACGCAGCCGATCGCAGCGGCTGACCTCCCAGCTGACGACGCTCAGCCGCTGCGAGGCCAGCCTCCTGTCGGCGGAGGAAGCCATCCGGAACGCCGCCATTGAGCTGGTCAGTGGAGTGCGACGTCGAGAGAGGGAGCTCGTGGGTCAGCTGCGCAGCGTCTACGATGAAGGATCAGATGGTCTCGCGTCACAGAGGGAACTGATCGCGGATATGCTGCGTAATATCAACGCCACGTGTGACCTTGCGGATGTCCTTCTGCAAGAGAGAAGCGCTGAGTTTCTGTTGGTTCATCGAGAGATCAGTGATAAGCTGAACTCCATCCTTCAGCGTCCCTTGAAGGACCTTCCAGATGGACTGGTCAACCGCAACATCCGGTTCAACGCTTCGTCTAAGAACGTCGTCGAATCTGTTGGATTCATCCATGTCTCCAACTCCACCTGGAATGGCTCCACGTGGAATGATTCGGAAGATGACGGAGCGAATCCTCTTCATCCTTCTCCGCTCCCTCCTTCTCCTCTTCCTTCAGATGTATGTGTTGAAGGTCATTCTCACGATCCTACAGCTGCCGTCCAAACGAAGTTTCAATGCGTTTGTGATAGGAAGCCAGTGCAGACATCGTCAGCGGATGACTTCTCCACATCTTTCGACGTCTCCTCCTCATCCTCCTCCTCTTCCTTCTCCACCAGATCCGCGGACCTGGTTCCGTCTCCTCGGGGTCGACCAAGTCTCCGGCCTCCCAGCCCCCGAGGACCCGACGGAAGTCTGTGGCCACCTCCCCCTCTGAAACTACGACGACGCAATCAGACGACAGGAGGTCGCGTCGAACAATGGGATTCGGAGACAGAGACCGTTGCCTTGGTAACGGACACGAAAGGCACGAGCACCGTGAGCATCACGACGGCAGACCGCAGCACCATGACGACACTTCGAACGACATGTGACCGAACGACGACCACTGATTGGCTGGTGATGTCACGTGACCAGGAGACGTTCACGTCATCGCCTGTTCTCATCCACGATTCGATTCAGACGGATCCACCGAGGCTCTGCTCGAAGTCCGTTCAGTCAAACCCGGAGACGCTCAACAAGCTGACGATGACGAGAAAACCGATCCAGTTGGAACGCGAGACGAACACTCCGAGCGTCGCCCGATTCGACTGTGAAGTGACAGCGAGGATAGTTGGCGATGACAAGTCAACATCGACGCCAACCACCGCGAAGGTTGACGTCGGAGTTGGATGCGATGATCTAGACTTTGAATGCGTCGAAGACAACATCGAACGGAACTGTTGTGTCCTGCGGCGTGGAAATCGCCGCAGCTGGAAAAGATCCGTCGACCTTGAGTTGTCCTCCTCCTCTTCCTCATCCTCCTCTCCTTCTCTGTTCGTTCAAACGGAGAGACGGTCTAACCTTGGAACGACCTCTGTGAGACGAAGGATGCGAAGTAACGAACGATTCTCTAACGTTTCAACCGACGATGACGATGGATACGATTCAACGATTAAACTGACGTCATCAACATCATCAGCTGTGGATGGATTGGATGAGAAGAACTTTGATGGATGCCATCATCACCCTGGGCCATCCGATGGGGAGCTGGTGGAACTGGAGAAGTACAGGAATCACTTGGAAGAGTCCTCCTCTTCTTCCTCTTCCACTGGATGTCATTGGCGTGATTCATCCTCCTCCGTATCTTCTGTTCCTTCTGTATCTTCATCTTCTCTGCTTTCTTCTTCGTCATCGAGAAGAGTTTCTCCATCTTCATCTTTGTCATTCGTTTCAGCTGATGATTTCAGCTTCGTTTCAGCTGAATCCGTTCAGCGCTGCAATCAACCAATCGTCGTCGATCAGTCGTCGACTGAAACAACCACTTCCGGTTTGTTGTCTCGATCAATGAATCCATCTGATCTTCTTCCTCTTCCGCTTCTTCTTTCATCTTCATTCGCAGAAGAACTGTCGACACTCGAGGAAAACGACGACGAAGATCTGGAAAGTCCAATGGAACCGAAGATTATTCCACCGGATCAACAACATTTCGCGAGTCATTCTACAAATAAAAGAGCAGATCCATCCGCTGGAGAACCTAACGATTCCATCATCGATCCAATTGTCTCTGGAGTCGAAGACGATCTAGTTAACTGGAAGAAGAGGAAGACAGTTCAGACAAACTGTAACTCAGTCGAAAGATTAGAAAACCATGGATTGGAGGATAGTCTCCAGGTGGTAGTGGATATTATCCAGACGACAACAGATGATGAAGTGGTCGATGCTTCTAGCGAATCCAACAATTTTTCTCAGACGAAAGCTGACGATAGAAATGACGTTGAACTGCAATGCATTGATTCGAGAGAGGGAAGCGATGTTGGTCAACGTGTGGAAGAGGAATTCACTGATGGTGGAAACGATTCTGATGACGAAGATCAAGTGGAAACTCCACCAGTGACGGATATCTTCTTGAAACCCAGAGAATCAGAGACTGATGATGAGGAACGAAAGACAAGAGATGGCGGTGACGGTGGTGGAATCTTCAACCCACCTGACATCACAACAGATGTCTTTATAAAACATCAGATCAGTCATCTCACACAAACATCGGTTGATTCCCAATTGAACGATGAAGGTGACACGATGACCTTGAGGACATTC
>OX457050.1:225620-238120 GCA_949752735.1 Lumbricus terrestris
TGATGGAATCTACCTTAATCTCGTCCGCTTTAGTTCCGATGATTTCATCGATCGACTTCAGAAGCTCTACATTTCCTTGAATGCCTTGTTCCCTTTTCTCTGCAAACAAATTCTTAGAATGTGCAAAATGATCAGACTCGGTCAGAACCTCGTATTGGTAGAAATTGAGAGCGGCAAAAATGACCTGCTGCCTATTGCATTTAGGCCATTGGGCGGAGACTTAGGGAGAGACACGTAGACGGTCCCATCCAAATTTTTTTAACGGAGAACGGAAATATCCTCCCAAATATTTCATACACATTTCATAAATGTCATTAAAATATTCTACGGTGTCATCCATTGTTTATCCATAATGGGGAATTTTTCAAGACGACCTATCAAAAAGCTGCCATTGCGGTGTAGGCTGCTAATTGTACTAATTTTTTCTCAATAATGGGAGGATCTATTTCTTGAACTTTTAAACCACGTCTCTGGGCACTGAATTCAAGAGTAGTTTTGTTAAGATGACAGATCAAAAAGTTGTGGTTCCAGCGTACAAAATTCAACAGATTGTTAGCAAATGGGAGGGGACACTCTGAAATCTTAAACTTGTCTTTGTGCGCTGAAAATGAGCAATTTGACAAAAATGTCAGCTCAAAATGCTACCATAACAGTGTGGAGATTCAAGAAAGTTAAATTATATGGAGGCACATTTATTTCAGTCTTAAACCGTATCTTCCGGATATGAAATATTGTGATAATTTTTTTAGATGGCATCTTAAATGGCACCATTAAAATGTGGAAATAAACAAATGTAAACAATAGGAGGAGACGCTTTTCGAATCTTAAACCTCGAAATCTAACACTAAGTTTTGTGTTATTTTATGTTAAATGGCATCCTAAAATGTCACCTTTAAAATCTATATATTTAAAACAATTCAAACAATGGGAGGAGGCGCTTTTCAAGTCACAAAACACGACTACCAGCACTGTGAGCCACGGATTGTATCGAACGATCGGCCTGTAACGCAGAGAATACAGGTTAGATCCCCGTCCGAGGCGGTTATTGTGCAGTTGCCTTGAGCAAATCCTTCACTCACAATTATTGATTTGCAGTTCTGCCGTCGCGGCGTATGTGCATTTCTGAGCTTTGTAAGCAAGGCGATAGGCTACCAAATTTAAACTTTATTCGTTTGTATTGATATGATGAGCAAATTAATGTTTTCTTTCTATCACTGGGGTTAAGTTCCCGCATAGTCTCTCCATTCTCCAAGTCTTCATGAGACTGACACACGACTTCTGGTTTTAACAACTCTTATTCCTGTAATACACAACTCAACTAACTTCCCAACCCGTCACAAACCGTTCACTTCTAGTCATTCCCGGCAGAGTTACACCAGGTCAGCAAGTGGCTGAGACCGTTCCTTTCGAGAGGTTTCCAGTTCTAATTCTGAGGGTTGGAATTCACCTTTCGACAAGAGTACCTATGTAGGGCCCTCGAATGTCGATGTCTCTGGATCTTTCTCACCCGACGACTATAATAACTACTCTTTAGACTGAAGACAGGCTTAGACGTCTTTGACGAGCACGGAGAGGCACATCGGAAATCCGCTCAGCCATAAAGTGGAGCTGAGCCAACAAAACTGTGGCTTGGACACACTTTAGGCCTACTGTTTTGTGATGAGCCAATCTATGGCGTGGAAAACATGCCACATGTGAATAATATTATACAATTGTGCATTATTATTGTGCATTATTATTGTTATTGATTTCACATTAGAATAACTCCTAAGTTAATGTCAATACCTGTAGCAACTATCATAAAATTTTAGAGTCGCTTTCGAATATACCTATATAGCCTACTGTTGCGGCCCTCGACTTTAAGAATGATTGCTTCTGCGGCCGGCGGTGCTAAAAAGGTTAGACAGCACTGGCCAACAACAATATAATATTATGAATGCGTGTATACATGTTCGTGTATGTATGCGTGCATGTATAGGTCGATGTTCCTGAGATGATCCGAAGAGCGTCTCTTACAACTCTGTCGATTATGAATATTTTAATCCGCCATTCGGCCGAATAGCAAAATGAATTAGAATATTGTATGTCAGGACAGAATGGAGCATAAATTAGAAAGACAAGTCGTACGTGGGCTAAAATGCATATAAAAATTAGTAGGCTATAGTCTATTACTCAATATGGCAATTTTCAATTCAGAATTATCTTATTACTGGCAAGAGAATAGAGAGCAGCTCTCTCTAGTGAAAATGATCCATGCAGGCTACGCAAGTCCTTCTTGAATAAGACCTATAGGGCCTCTAGTTGCGTCAATTTCTTCGCAAGCACTTTCTACTGCCCACGCATCACATTTCGAGTGTACTTCTTCAGCATGTTCTTTTCAAAGTGATCATCTATGACTAGCAATTGCGTGAGATCTTTAGGAGTGGGGGACAGAAGCACGTGAAATTATAACCGACTCAAGACATAATGAGGCTAATTAGGTGCGGAGGATGTTTTTCTATTGCAAGCCAATCATGCCGATATTCCTGAATTCATTCAGCGAAATGTATTAAACAGCTTGAGACTACGAATGAGAAGCTGACGATTATCAGCACAGAGAAAACAAGTTTTGCCTTGTCATCTCTTTCAGTTCTATAAAAAGGAAATTATAATATATATTATAATACATGTATTACCTTCGTCTGCGAAGACAAAGCTAACGATTAGCAGCATACAGAAGAGCACTTTCATCATTGCCATCGTTTTCAGTTCTGTCAAACAAACAATGTAAATTCAATTCCATCTTTAAGGTTTAGTTATTTTTAGTATTCTTTACCTCTGATAGCCACACAATCCTCATCTTTGTTCCGGCACAAAACCTGCTTTTCCCTCGATGTTGAACGCACTGGGAGAGTTTCTGAAGGGATGATTAGTCGGATAGTTATTACAAGTTGCTGCACTTGCAATTGCAAGTTGCTGCACGTGCAATAACCATCTGGCTTCCAGTTTCACTTGGCATTTCTTAGTTGTATTATGTTTTCCTAAATTTCGAAATAAATAATTCACCCCCCGGATAGCTTTCAGAGGGATACTCCGTTTCGTGTCACCGGCACAATACCTGCTTTTCCCTCGATGTTGATTAGTCGGATAGTTATTAGAAGTTGCTGCACTTGCAATTGCAAGTTGCTGCAGGTTTGTGTCCACTATTCCGAGGGTCCACTATTCCGAACCCTAACCCTAAACCTATCTCTAAACCTAACTATAACCCTAACCCTAACTCACCCCAACCCTAACCATAACCCTAACCATAACCCTAACCCTAAGCCTAACCCTAACCCTAACCCTAACTCCCCCTAACCCAACCCTAACCCCAACCCACCATAACCCTAACCTGGCTACCCACCATAACCCTAACCTGGCTAACCACCAAGGATAACGAGCAAAATATAGCGGAAATTCGGAATAGTGGACCTTCGGAATAGTGGACCCTCGGAATAGCGGGCCGACACCGTTGCTGCACGTGCAATAACTATCTGGCCTCCAGTTTCACTTGGCATTTCTTAGATGGATTAATATGCTTTCCTAAATTTCTAAATGAGTTGAATCGGCCACCGTACGTCATTTTGAGCATTATTATAATGAAAGTCAATCCATTTGATAAGATTATGTTCCATATAGCCTGATATATAGGGGCCTACATGTAAGCTTAATATCCTATTGATTCACACAGGTTCTTAACAGCGCAGTTTAAAACCTGTTGAAATATGTTCGATTTAGACATATCTGAATCAGTTGTGTTCGTCATGACATGCAGCCTATAATAGCCTGATAATTATTACAGACATTTAGAAATTAAATGAGACGATGAAATTACCGACTGAAGATTTCGTGCGTTCCAATTCTTCTTCCTCTGCCAAAGTCGTGAAGAAACTGGTTTGCAATGAGTGAATTCTTACTCTATATATAGCGGAACGAACGGAGATCCACCAAGATTTAATGGACATAATTGGAATCATAAAATCAAAATTTCAACAGCGGTGGTGTTTTAAATCAACGAGACTCAGGAAGATCAAGACAAAGAGTAGACAGAAACAGTCGAATCTGATTACTCTCATAATTCATCGAAATTAGAAACATACCATATTATAGTTTACGGTCAACAGGGCAATAAAATACCTAACCTATATGAAATCTTTAGTACTTGAAATATACGGTTTAATTTCGATAATCTCCACGAAGAGAGTCAGGATATGAAACAAATTTAATGGAAAGAATATCATTGTCCTCTGAATTAATGAATATATTAAGTGCGATAGCATATTATATTCTGCGTGAGAAATGGCTTTAATTTTGAAGAAATGTGTCTTTGTTCACAGAGATGCTTTATGGTGAAGTTGCCAGGCGGTCACCCTGCCAGCCGAGAGTTGGGTGGGGTGGGTTATAGAAGGAAGATAGAAGGAAGACTTTCAGTCAAGCCTCCGCCTGCGACCGATGGGCGTGTACTGCAAACGGATAGGTAGGCCTGGGTAAACGGATAGTCGGTAGACTCGGTACAGGTGAATCTCGGTAGCAGTCTGTTGACATCGTCCTGTGTGTCGTGTTTTTCACCGAATCACAGAGTTTTCGTATTTTGTGTAGGCTGCTCCTTGTCGTGTAGGCCTGCGACATGCCTACTGCCTACTTGTACTGGGCATGGTTATAAGTCAAGTAAAGACAGTAAGGGTGCAAGTTGTGGTTAAGGACTTACAGAATAAACATGAATGCTGCACGAATGAGACAGATGAATTAAAGTGTTATAACTGCAGTGATTTCTCAGTCAAAATTTAAAAGCTATCACGTTGCATACTTATCCACTTATTATTAGTAGGTCTACTAGTATAGGCCTATAGGCCCTCCTTAAAAAATGTCATGGCATCATAAAGTTTTTTCTAGTATTTTGCTCAGCAAAATATGTCAATCATCTATCAATTATGGTCCATGATTTGCAATTTGCAAACCAAAACGACACAATCATCAATTTTTTATAGTACATAAAATAAGTTTAGCAATATTCCTTACAAGTGCAAAAATTGAGGCAAATGCTGATTCTCTATGACCCTGATCCACACGTGCTCAATTTGGTGTCTCTCTGATTTTGGGGTAGATGAGAACTGTAGAAAAATAACTGGGAGCATATACTATGACCCACGTGGAGTTTGGTCGTGAAAGGGTGACAAGAAGACTTAACTATGTGACCTTATATATAAGAAAGACTAGCGAGGGCTGAACCACCTCAAAATCCCGGCAATTCTCATCTTGGTTGAGGGAGATTATGTCAGCTTAAGGTCACTGCCGTTACTAAATCCAGCAAAGGACCGGAATTATACACGACCATGCCTGTGACAGGGCTTTTTTAACGTGCAGTTCTACACAAAATGTTCAGTTGTACATGGATTTGTGCAGTTGTAGAAGCACTTCTGTGCAGTTAAAACTAGCGAAAAAGGTAATTGTCCTCCAATTGAAAGTAATTTGCCATGGAGGATGGGAAGAGAAAGAAGAGGTTGTGCAGTTCTAGAAATTCCTTTAAAACAGCCCTGAGGCTAAGTAGCCTACCAGTAACCTAGACATAATTCAATCGGGAAAGTTCATATCAAAGGTGAACCAAAAATTTATGAATCGTGTTTTCAGTCCGAGGATGAATTATTGTGCGCATAGTATAGACCTAGTCCACGTTGAAGTTAAATTTCTTGTATTGTAATATGATGTAGGCTTAATGCGCTATTTAGATATAGGCCTATAGGTAGAATAGCGACATCAAAGTTGTCGGGTTTACTCGGGTACTTACTACACCCGCTGCGATTGTCTCTCTCACATTATAAGTCGCTTGATGTCATAATCCCCTGATAATTATGACATCATCGCAAAATGACGCAATTTTCATTTGTTCATTCGATTCAGTCGATGACTGCGCTGAAGTAGACGCAGAAGACGACGAAATTTGTCAACGGAAATGACAAAAACGACGACAAAAACGACAAAAGACGATGAAGGTGAGGGAGCAGATGACAAAAAACAGTTGCTGAACTGATCGGCAGACGATCAACGATGTGAAAAAGAAATTATTCGAATATCGTATACGACAGAAATATCATCGCCGTCATTTCAAAGACAGACAATAATCGACAAGTAAGTTTCAAAGGCGTTACTATAGCAACAAAATGGCCGACGGTCAGACTGTAGAGGGACGAGTTGAGGACAAGCGGAAACAGAACAGTATAAGCAGATAGTCAATGCATGTATAGATCTATATAATATAGGCCTAAGCTATATGACGACAGCCAAATGCAGACATAGGCCTATTATAATAATAGTTAACCGGTCTCTTTTTCACTTCTGCGTGTCTGTCTCTAATCTTCTGTTACAAGTCTAAAGAGCGCAGATAGCAAAGTTGTGTAATTTCATATAGGCCCTAAGTTCAGTTTGATATCATAACTATTTCGAACCATTGTATGCGTAGCCTACGTCATTTTTCTGTAAAGAAGAATGAAGTGGATTATGAGGTATTTTACTATTAATGGCTTGCTAGATTCCACAGAATAATAGTGGATGTTTTGTGACAATATGATGCAGGCGTTGCTTATTTTAATATATTTTATTTAACTTTAGAACCTACTCTGAAGCAATACGAAAAATCATCGAAGACGAATGAATACCGATTGTGAAGTTGTTTGAAGTGGAAGAACGAATTAAGACACAAATGTAAGTGATTCAGAATTATGCTTCATTTATGGATTGATTGGTCTCAAAATTATGGCCCCAAGAGGCTTGCAACTTTTTTAGATTGTGTTGGATCAATTAGCCAACAAACGAGGCACGCCAGCAGGATAATGAATATTAATTATTTATGGCTTAGGCTTAATTGCAGTCTCAGGGACCAGCAAATGCAGTGTCTTTGAACAGTATCTAATAACACTAATACTAACACTAAGCCTGACCTTAACCGACCCTCACGACGCCTAACCTGACCCTGCCAACAATTACGACACCTAGTCTGACCTTAGTCGACACTTGAGTCCCCGATACTGCAATTGAATGTTACTAAATAGTCTTACATGTAAACCTATCATAACGTGTATTAATTATCTTCGTGGATTTCTGTGTTGCTTCAGGAACCGCTCCATTGCTGCATGAGGGAGCATGAGGGGAATGGCATGAGGGGAATGGCATGAGGTGGAATGCGATGAGTGACGGTTGTGTGGCTCTGTGTTTTTGTTGTGTGTGTGTGTGTTTGTAGTTTATTTGTATTAGTACCTGCCGGGCCTCTGGCGTGGTGTAAAACCCCGTAAGCTCCTCGCAAAGGCAGGAGGGCCCCTGGCGCGGATCAGCCCAATATCCCGCAAGCCCACTATTATTAATTTTAAATTTATTATTTTATTTAATATATATGTTGTACGTTGTTGAGCCAAAGAATGAGAAGGGGTGGATGAAAGGTGGATTGATTGGAAGGAAGTGGTGGACGATGGAGGAGCCAGATCGCAGTGGATCGACCGTCGAAACACAGCCTCAAGTGATTCGAAAGGCATCCTCAACTAGATCCATCGACCACGAGGCGGAAAAACTCTTCGTTACGACTTACGAGACTTAAACAGCTAGACTTGTTGCAAATAGAAATCAGTTAACAACGTGGGAGTTAAAACATCCCTCACTAGATCAGTGGACTTTAAAATAAATTAACAGTTATTTTTTCAATTAATAATTGTCTTTTCTGTGTCGCCGCTGTTGTGTCTTTCTGGATATAGGCTATTCTCGACTTTAGCTGTCACAGTATAGGCCCTAACTATATCCTATGCCAAAGTTGGTAAGCAAGTTTATAATAAGAAGGAACCTCAGATATCATCTGTTCATTTTACCCCCACATCAGGGCTTTTTATTGTGCAGTTGGACACAAAATGCGCAGTTGTAGAAGCACTTCCATAGGCTACAGTTAAAACTAGCAAACGAGGTCATTGTCCGCCGATTGGAAGTAGGCCTAATTTACCACGGATGATGGGTAGCCTAAGCAAAGAAGGAGTTTTCTGCACCGCACCGTTTAATTAGGCCTACAATACACGAATGTGACAGATAGACGGACATACATGTTTATTGTATTGTATTGTATTTAAACATTTATAAAGCGCCTCTAGTAGGGTGAACCGTTCAGAGGCGCTCCCAGTGCGCAAGGCCCCGCGAGAAGAAGCAGGTTTTGAGAAGAGACAGAGCAGAGGAGAGACTGACAGACAGAAGTGTAGAGCGAACAGAAGGAGAAAGAGCATTCCAGAGAGAAGGACCAATTGAGACAAAAGATCGAGACTGAGCCATAGCAGTTCTAGACCGAGGAACCAATAGGTCAAGTCTGTTGGATGAGCGAAGCGGACGATGGGAGGAAGCTGAGTGAGGACGAAGTAAAACATTAGTCAGATATTTTGGGTTTAATTCTCACACCTATCCTATAATATAGCTTTGCATAGGAAGCGAATCACCGAAATGAAAAATCTTATGCCGGTATGATTTGTTTCATGTTCTCAACTTATAGATCTAACTGTATTGGACCTATTCTTTATCATCGTTCACACAGACTAAAGTTATCTTGAAATTTGATAGTCATGGCTCGATACGAAAACATAGGCTAATTTAAAAGGAGTTCAGAAAGTTTAAATATAAACAAAATTAATGTCTTTGAATGAAAAAATGAGAAAAGCGTAAAGAAACAAATCTAAAAGTCTTTTTATGATAATATTTAGGTCGCTTTTGTTTGCTATCGTCATTTAGGCCTAAGTTAGTGGTCCGCGAGCTTCACCAAAATTATTGCCGGTCCTACTGAAGTTTGGGAACCACTGGCGTAGACTCTCTCCCGGCAAATTCTCTTGTTTCAATAGAATGATGTCGACTGAAGTTAAGTGGCTTCTCGCTTTCAATGACAGCCTAAAACTAGGTGTCTATCCGTTCCATTCTCAAAGCATTCTCCACATGCGTGCAGCTTAGAGAAGAATTGTAATGACACGTGTGCATGGCTGAGTTACTACATCACCACACGTCACCACACGTCACCACACGTCACCACACGTCACCACACGCTGCCTGGGACGCAACCACTCAGCCAGGCTAGACACTCAGTCATAGTATAAGCTTACTCCATTTGAAACGCGCCTTTCCACTTCTCGGTAAAAAAAATGGAAAGGCTATTGCCACCGTGAATGAGAGAATGTTGAGGAGAGGACGAGATATACGACTGACGTCGAGTGTTGTTGTTGACGAACGGGTCTTCAAATAACTCGAATCAGTGGCTGCTCCTGTTCTGCTCTCCTTCTGGTCGCTCGTTCGCTCGGTCGTCTGGTAATAATAACCGCTTTGAAGGACGAAGAAGAAGAAGAAGAAGAAGAAGAAGAAGAAGAAGAAGAAGAAGAAGAAGAAGAAGAAGAAGAAGAAGAAGAAGAAGAAGAAGAAGAAGAAGCTACGGCTAGCCGCCTGCCTGCCTGACACCGGTGACTTTTAGCAGATGACGTTTTTATCATATTTACAGTTGCACAGAGTTATTTACAATCTTCTCCTCATCCTCCTATTCCTCCTCAGCAGAAGGAAGGAAGGAAGGAAGGACTGTATGTGTTGGGAGCGAAAATAGAGCCAACCACCTGACAACATCATGGCTCACCACGACCAGGCGAATGGAAGGAAGGAAGGAAGGAATGAAGGAAGGAAGAAAGGCAGGAAGGAAGAAAGGAAGGAAGGAAGGTAGGTAGGTAGGAAGGAAGGAAGGAAGGAAGGTAGGAAGGAAGGAAGGAAGGAAAGAAGGAAGGAAGGAAGGAAGGAAGGAAGGAAGGAAAGAAAGAAGGAAGGACGCTAGAATGGATGGACAGTGGGAAAGAATGATAGGTGGACAGGTGGATGGTTCGTCAGTGGCTGACATAGAAAACTACCTGAGTGATGGGGAATTGCTGAGCGTCCTATTCTTGTGCCACCTGGTTATGCTGGATTGTTAATGTCCCGAGGAAGAGGCGGAGGAGGAAGGGAAAGAGAAGGACGAGGAAGAGGAGGAAGAGGAGAAGGAAGCAGAAGAGGAAGAGGAGGTTAGGAGCAGAGGGAAGGCTCGCTCGGTGTCGTTCGTTCTCTCTCTCTCTCTCTCCCTCTCTCCTTCTCTGTCCTTCTCTCTGAAGAATCAGTCAGTCAGGGCGTGGGTGTGCGTGGGTCCCTCATCTATGTCTCTCTCTCTGTCTCTCTTTCTCTGAGGGTGTGTCAGTCTCCTTGAAGGCTCCGAACTTTCTAGGCGTACATCCTATCATTCCTCAGAGAGTCGCTCAGTGGGATCCAACTCATTCCGTCGATCAGTCTGTCCATCCGTCCATCCGTCCGTTCGCACTCTGTCTCAATCTTAGACGACGACGAGGAGGAGGAGGAAAAGAGTTGACTTTCATTCGTGACATTTCGTTGTTCCACCGTTTCCAGCAGAAGTTGTTCTAGAAGAAGAAGAGTAAGAGTAAGAATAATAAGATGTCGCAATCAAACATTAAAACGACGACCGTCTACGAGACTCGGTCGTCCTCATCGTCTGCCTCATCCGGTGCAGCCGCCTTCGGAGGATCCGTCGTAGGAGGAGGGACGGATCTGCCGGTGTCTTATCGGCCAAGCATCGCCCCCCGAAACCTCATCATCCAGCGCACGTCTTATGGGGGAGGAAGTGCATCCGGGGGACGGTCAGTGGCTATCGAGAGGTCGTCTCACTATGGATCGCTGTCCGCTGGGGTCCCTTCGGGGGCCTACGCCACCGTCACGACGACTGGGGTGACGAATGTGAAGGAGTCGAGGGCGAAGGAGAAGAAGGATATGCAGGACCTCAACGAAAGGTTCGCTTCCTACATCGAGAAGGTGAGGTTCCTCGAGGCTCAGAACAGACGACTTGCAGATGAACTGGAGAAGTTGAAGGCGAGATGGGGGAAAGAGACGACGCAGATCAAGGCCATGTACCAGGCGGAATTGGATGAAGCGAGGAAGGGACTGGACACGGCGGATAAGGAGAAGGCGAGGCTGGAGATCAGGGTCGCCTCTCTGGAAGAACAGCTGGAAGAATTCAGACAACGGTAGGGGATCGCACGTCTCACATTTCATCTTAATCTAATCTCATCTTAATCTAATGTTATTATTATTATTATTATTATTATTATTATTCCGTTATCATCATCATCGTCGTAAATGGATGTAATTGGGGACTCTAATTTTTCGACTCACAGACGACGAACTCTATATAGCCTCCAATAATTAATTATTGCATTGTCTCAATTTCTTTTATCTCTTTCTATCTATCCGTCTATCTATCTACGACTTATCTATCTGTCCATCCATCCATCCATCCATCTGTCTGTCTGTATGTGTGCATATAGTTATGTCTGTCTCCATTCCTCCTTAAATCTCATTTCTCTCTCTCTCTCCATCCAATTGGCAGCCTACAACAGTCGGTCGTTCGGTCGGTTGCTGGGAGAGGAAGAGAGAAGGTGGGAAAAGGGGGAAGAGGGGGAAGAGAAGGAAGAGGGAGAAGAGGAGAAGATGGCGTTGAAAGGAATCGTTCTGATTAATTGCTTCACTGGAGAGAAAGAAAGAAGAGGTTTTCTTTTGCAACTGGTTTTCCACCCAACACAAAATAATGTGTCAGTTTTAGGAACAACAGGAAAGCAGATATATTGCGAAACAGATGTAGACGCAATAAGAAAGATATGGACGCATAAAGTAGACGGAGACAGAGATATAAAGACGCATACATAAACAAACACAGCCATAATTACATGGCGACATTAACAGATAGAGAGGCACATATAGAAAGAGGAACATAGACATATTCAGACGTTAACAGACTGAGAGAGAAGTACGTAGACATATAGAGAAGTACGTAGACATAGATCTACAGAGACGATATACAGACAGACAGACAGACAGGCAGAGAAGGAGAGTGGCAGGCGGGGTATTCCTCCTCCTCCTCCTCTTTTTCCTCCTCCTTCTCCTCGTCCTCCTCCTCCTTTTCCTCCTCGGCAAACACCTGTTACCGCCATCGAGTCATTACCTCGTAATATCCCATCCAAGAATATATTTCGCCATCGATCGTCAAACACACGAGACCAACAAAAACAGAAAAACGATTCTTAATATTCCGACTTCCAATCGTTTTTTAGCGATTTTTAAAGTCTCTTGTCCCCTAAAAATCCTCTGTCTCACATTTGTCATTGGTTTAAGATGCACTTCTGGTCCCCTTTCCCACCTTACCAGCCCATGAGCGATGAAACTGTTTTAATGAACGCCATGTAGACTGACAGGTGCATGTGGCTCTCGGCTGAAGAGGAGAGGGGAGAGAGAGGGAGGGTCGAACGACGTCAACGTTCCTGACATCCATAAACACTGCTAGTCATAAACCAGCTACAAAGAATATATTAAAACTCTTAATTTAGCGCCTTTCTTATCTGTCTCACAAAGGCGCTTGGTGTAAATGCATCTGAGGTGGTATTCCACCTTCACAAAGACCA